>VWZG01010871.1:0-48109 GCA_013396735.1 Grallaria varia
CCTAGCCACGATGATGATGATGAATACCTTTTCTGTAGAGGAGTATTGAAGCCATCTCAGTGGTGGGTTTCACTGAATGGCGGGTATTGCGCAGTAGGTACGGATATTCCATATCCCCTTTGAACACTCTCAGAGCTATGTGCAGTCTCTCTTGCATCATTCGTATGGGAGATAGTATATCTCTCACGTAATTCTTGTAAAAATGTGCTCCCCTAGCAGCGAAGTTGTAATGATCTCATTGTGTAGTTTTTCAAAGCTAATCAACAGTTTTGTAGTTGAAGAGAAGTTGATTTTAACCCCTTCTCTGGAAGTAAATTAAATTGACTTTCTTGTAACAGCCTTTCTTAATTAGTTTTATCTATCATCCGAGTAATACCTAAACTGATATCACTGAGAACCAAAGGGAAAATAGCATGGAACCACTTCCCCCAAACCAAAGGTTAGATAAAGAATGACAGCTCTTTTGAACATCAGGTATGTGGAAGGGTGGGATGTAGAAAGTGATATATGGTGTGTAGATGTTAGAAGTCAAAATGTGTGTCTGAGAGTAAACCGCAGTTGGCTACTGTTTAATGCTACTCATATCCTGGTTTAAAAAGATAGTGTTTGAAGAGGCCTGCAGTACCCTGTCATCACTGTGCTTGCTGGGGCCATGTTCTGACTTGTGGAGCAACCTTGTGATAACAGGGGATGGCTTATTTTAATAAAGATACATTTCTCTCTGTTCCCTCGGAGAGGGTAGCTCACCTGTCAGTTACAATAGCATCAGCTTCACTAAACTCCAGCTTTGAGCATGCTCGGGCAGCTCAGGAAAAGCACAGCTACTTGAGAAAATGCAGGTCAGAAATGCTGATAAAATAGTACTTCACTTGACAGACACTTGTTTTGAAAATAACCAACAGCTCTGTGATCATGGCCTTATGGAGTCCAGGAGCTCTGGGCATGCTGAAAGAACTGAAAGTCCCTTAGCCTCGTTTCATCGTTCACAGTGCTGTTATCATACCTGGTTTTCCCATGCTGATGGGTGATGATTTTTGGCCCATATGGTAATCCTAACTATCGGTCTACAGTTCAGTCCTGTCCTCATTACTCCTGAAGTAAGTGCCACGTTATCTGTGCCACTTTGCTGTTTCTGCCTCAAGTTTCCCTGCCCTCATTTTTTTGGTCTTGGTGGAAAAAAAAAGTCTGTATTACTACTTTCTTCTTCCTTGGGACCCTATGTTGGCCTGTCTGTGACTAATTAAAAGCAAGACATTTGCTATGTGTGTTTAGGTTGACAGTGGTCTAATTGAAGATTTCCTGTTTTGAAATAGCACTAATGACTCATGGCAGAAAGAACAAACACTCATTTTGGAGTTCCAGTATTTCTGAAAACTCAAGTATCTTATTCAGAACAAAACCAAGATTGCTCAACATGGGATTAGTAGCTCAGCCTTTGGCCTATCTCTAATTCTCAACTTTCTCAGGTGAGAGCCCTTGTTCATAGTTCCTTGCTGTAAGGAGAACCATCTTTACAACTGGCTTCTTTCCATTAATAAAAGCCAAAAAATATAAAGAGCTCTCCAAAGGCAACATGAAGACCTAACCTTCTTGGAAAAGTCCAGCCTAAGGGAAAGTACTTGAAATCTGGAGCTATTTTTACTGTGATGAGCATGCTTAAATCATGTCATGGATTACCCATTGCTGGTATCAAATGAGTTGGCTGCAGGTGACCCTGTCAGCAGGACAAAACAGCTTGCTCAGTGAGGAATGTTAATTCTTCTATGCCTATGGAACACTGCTTCCTTTTATTGCACCAGATGCAAACAAATTTGGAGCTTGCTCAATGCTCTCCTAGCATGTTGCCAGTTGTGTTGTGTGGGTATGCTTTTCATCACCTTGGAAATGAGAACCTTTCTGAACAACATCCCTTCTTCTAAATAAATATCTTTTCTGTAACTGCCCATGGCCTTTTCTGCTATGTGCAGAATTTCCCTGATTTTGCTGTGAAATGAAAATGACATGTGAGGTGTGGTGCTTCAATTATAAAACCATAAACTAAGTGAGAGCCTTAATTATAATGGAAAACATATTAGAATATTGTCATCTGCCTTGCTGGGGAGCCAAGGGGAGATTAAAAAGCCAATGGCCTAAATTTATGTTATTTGTATTTCTGTGAGTCAAACCTCAATCATGTAAAACAGCCAGGAGGCCTGTATTAATGGGAGAGGCCAAGAGAACTGAATCTCAAAGGGCTGTTGCCCTTAGGACATGGTACATTATGATAATGTGATGAAGAATAATTACCAAATGTGAAATATATATTGTCAAACATGAGAGCTAGCTATTCCTAACTGAAAATGAGGATGTGAGAGGGATAGTGAATGCCAGTCAGCCCAGACTAGGTTTCTAAAGCCACCTCCACTAACGCTGGCTGTTGAGGGACTGAACTGTGCTTCAGTTCTTGCAGGTCGACGTAGATCAGTGAGGTGGAGTAAGCTTGCATTGAAGCCAGATCCTCAGAGATCATAGTTTTATATTTATGGCAGAGATAAGACTAACATTGCTGATGATGACCTTTGTTATGATAAAGCCCACTGAATGGCAGTGATGACAAAATTGTAAGACTTTGCCAAATGATATTGGAAGGTAATGCAAAATTGAAATGGAAGCATTTATGTAAATATGTGCTATTGATGATGGTTATTTCCGACAAAATAAATCAGTGCTTCCTTTCTCTTCTTTCAAAGTGTGGTAGGATTTTTTTCAATAGCTCATTTCATGCCTGTTGTGCATGATGTTGTCTACATTAATATTATGTTTGTCACATGCAGGGTGGGACACAGAGCATCAGCATTCCTCTGGCAGCTTCTCTCTTCTGTGGTGCCAGGGAGCAGTATCGTAACCATGCCCTCCTTTCCCTGCCATTTTTCTTCAGGAAAACTGTGCTGTGGGTGCTGAAGGATTTGTTCTTGGTTCTTCAGTCAAAAGAGTAGCCTTCTCCATGACGTGTAAGTGTACTGAGGCATAGGGCAGCCTTGCAAACTTGTAACTTCAGTCAAAAGGACATAGGTCCACAGGGGTGTAACCATAAATACATTGCCATCTGGACTGAGTTCAGCGGCATTATTTTCATGCTTCAAGTTATGTATGAATTGTTTTGCTGGATCAAGCCATTATTATGGATATTCTGAGGCAAATCTGTCTATAACTCAGGTAAGAGTATAACACAAAATAAAATCATGCCCACTTAAGTGGTGTGGAGGTTGTGGACCAAAACCTACTTGCGACAATGAGATAAAATTAATTTTTAGTTAATTTTCTGTCTTGGGAGAGAAGAGTGATTTAGCAATTGGGTATAATCAACCATAGACCACAACTGTTAGCAAATTTGTGACATGCATTTTGCTTCATCACTTGCCAAATACAATACGTGTGAAATAACTTCCCCTTGAGATATTGTCTGGTTTAGGTGTTATATTGTTGTTATTCTCACAGCTCTCAAAGCTGATATCTGTGTGTCTAAGTTTATATAATATCTGTACCTACACACTACTACTGCATTGTAGGATAGAATTTTTGGCCCATTTTAAAGATGGAGAGCTGGTGTTAAGGTTATCTTGCTCAGGGTCAAATAGGTAATCTCTGGAAAGAAGACTCCTGACTCCATGCTTCAGAATAGCATTCAATGTACTGCTTTCTCTGCTTCTCTGCCTATCTGGCAAATAAACATCAATAAAACACTGGAGAGAGCTTCTTACTGTTGTTAAACTAATTAGCTTCTCATTGGCCCTGATGCAAATTTAGCATTTTGTAAGAGTTTTTACAAATCTCTGAAGGATGTGTTTTAATAGTATGACAATCTTGTCACTAAAGAAAATTACACAAACATATATCAGTACTTTTAAAATTTAGTGATCACTTGGATTGTCCAAATATATGGATCACAGTAGCCTGTGTGTAAAATAATGGAACAAAGTAAATAGGCAATCCTGAAAAATACTACCTTTTCATAAGCAAGAAACAGAAATATTTAGTGTAAAGAAATATGGATAAGCCTTAAATTTGCACTTCAGATTTTGTATACTACAGGCAAATCCAACAAAAAAAATTAGATTTTTACACACTCTATCAATATATGTGTTTTTTGCCTCCACCTACTTTTATGAATTTTCTTTACAAATCCTAACTGTCTGAGTTGTAGCTAAAAGGTTAAACAATAAATAGTAAAACATTTTCTTCTGATTCTCTTGAATTTTGTAGTGGTTTTAAGATGGGGAAGGACTAAATCATTTACTTGATCCAGTTGCCGCTTCTTTCTGGGATACGGTTTAATTTCTAGATTCATGTTGTAGATGTAATATTTAATTTTGTTTTTCACGAGTTAAATGGGAAATAGAACTTTTCTGTTTCAAAGTCTCCCACATGTTATCATACAGCTGAGAGAGGCAGATGTTGAATAAAAACATGAGGAAAATTCATGAAATTCTGTCCACAAACCTCTTCCTCTGTAAGGTAGAGTGGTAAGCAACAGTTGTGTTATATGCTTTGGTCTGAAACCGGCTCTCTCTCAATTTGCCCTGAGGCCAATGTTAATTGCTGAAAAGCCAAATGGCATGAGCAGGTTTTCAGAGTGCAGTACTGCTGAAAAATAAATGCAGCAAGAAAAGAAGATAAATACCCAGTGCTAAGAAATGATGATTCTCTAGATTTCCTGAGTCAAGCAATATTTATCAGGTGCATTGATTTAACTAGCGGCTATTGGCAGTTACAAATGGATGATGACAGGAAACAAAAAACCACCTTCATTTGCCATAAGGGGGCTTTTCATTTTAATGTAATGCCTCTTGGAACTACCAGTGTCCGGACTACATTTCAAAGATTAATGAACATCATCCTGTCAGGTTTGATATATCATACTTCTCTAGTATACTTGGACAGGTTACTGTTCTTCTAGATTTCCAGAGTTTTAATGGCACAAGTTTGGGTTTTTTTAAGACATAAGTTCTGAAAGGAACAAAATCTTTAGGAGTTTAAAAGAGAGCTTTCATTCAAATCTGGATACATTAAATACTATAAAATTAATTTATGTCTGTGAAAAATAAAAGCATCTTAAAATGCTGCAGGATCATACAGAAAGTTGCATATAGCTGTGTCCTGTTACCCTGCAGGTTACAGTGAGGAATGTTACCTCCTGTAATAATAATAAATGTGAGGAAGCAAAAAAATTACTCTTAGACATCAGGAATCATTTAACAACTTCACTAAATTTCATGGGTCTCTTACAAAAGTGAGATTGAATCAGGAAATGTGTTCTTCCTTTTTTGTAATTTCAAGAATACAACACAGTAGATTCCAAAACGGATATTAAGGCTGATATTAATGAACAAAATCAAGTTGAAAAGTTAATAAACCAAATTATAATAATTTAGGCTTAAATTAATTTTGTTTCAGTTGAGCTTGATTCAGCTCAGAAAACACTCAACCACAATTTTATTATATGAATGACACGATTTATGCCATTATAATGAAACAGCATCAAACATGCACGCACTCCTACAAGAAAAGAATAATTTTCTTTTCCTTGGAAAAAACCTTGAGCTGTAGTCTGAATGCCATTAACAGTTACTTTTTTTTTGACACACATGAAGCATATTCCTATATGAGAAAAATGAAATAATTTTATTTTTTATGTATTTGGTCCATTATTCAATATTTATTATACTTCACAAGCATATTTTTTAACTTCTTTTATATTAGGGAACATTTTAATTCTTGAGGTGAAATGACGTTTTTCCCAACTTCTTTTGTATCAGAGCCCTCATTCATAAATTCTTTTACTAATAGAGTATCTTACATTGCACAAAATTTGGTCTCAGAAAAACAATTTCCAATGGATGGATAGCTTTCCAGAATTATTATAATAAATATAAAATTGATTGTGTTATATATGTGTTAATTTAATTTTTGTGTCATTTAACTATTCCATATATAGAATTCCATTAACTTCCTGTAACCCATAAAAGATTCTATGGAAAACAAGAAATGCATATGCAACTTGAAATTAAAATTAGTTATTACATAATGTTAATATTTTGTTTCAAAGTGGATTTCCGTGTCAAAGGTGCACAAAGAACCACTGATGCTGTCTTCTTTTCAGTTGCACAAATATATAGCTACTGGTCTTTTAAAATTCTAAGACACAATCATAACAAATTCCAAAAGGTAGAATAAGGCATATGGGTTTGGGCAGCAATGGAAACTAGGTACATAGTTTTAAGAAAAATGAAATACTATCAAATACCAATAAATGTGGTGAAATATTAATTTCTAGGCTTTTAGATAAAGGTCAGATATTTTATTAAAAACAGCTTTCATTCAACCACAAGTTTCCAGCCAAGAAGCAGAAATGATTCTGTGACATTGTACAGCCTCTATTATGAAATACAGGATCGATGTGGCTCCTGATCTTAAATCTCTGAATAATTCCTTTGCTTTGATTAGCACAGTATAAATGTCCAGGTGGATTAATCGTTTTAACGAGCCTTTCTAGTTTTTCATGGTTGGTCTGGGAGAGCTTCATGTTAGTGACATACTTAGGCTGATTGTTTAATTTTGGCACTTCAAATTTTTGTGTAAAATAAATCAGAAAACCTCTTTATCAGCTGGGAATACACTGTTTTTTTGTTTTTGTTTTTGTTTTTGTGGGTTTTTTTAATTCTAAACTTGCGTGTTTGTTTTTGTTAAAATTAATATTGTGATAGCAGTAAACAAAAATAATCCGTGCTCAGGACATCTAATACAGCTGAAATGAAAAGTCTATGTGTTTCACTTCAAAACTCTTGAAATTGCTTTGGAAATGTTGCAGTTACCAAAAACTGCCTGACAAAGAATTCTCAACTTAAATAGGGTGTTTTGAGAGCTGCAGGAGAAACAAGCTTTGTGTCCTTTGGCCATAGCACCCTACCTTAGTTAAGCTGCAATGCAAAGTGCAGTAAGCCTGAAGCAGAAGTGGTCAGGGTGCATAGCACATGGCACTACACACCTTTCTTTTGCGTGGAAAAACACTTGCTTCTTAATTTTTTTTACTTGCACTGGTTTTTAAGAAGACTCTTCAGAATTTTCACATTGAACTCCACTTCCACACTAGCTCTTGGAAATGTAATGGGTTAAGATGGATGAGAAAGAGGGAATCTGATAGTGAATATTCATAAATTTGATTTCTTTGAATTAGAGAAAAGCCTAATGCATCAAAATGGACTTCCATTTTTACAGCAATTTTTGAAAAAAGCTCTGCACCTTCATAAGAGCATAGCTTTTAATTAGACATAATGTGATATCTGGGATTGTTTTTTGGGTGTCTCAGAATCTTCACAAATTGCTGAATATAGCTATTAAATGTCATTTATTACTTCTGCTGTGTAAGGCTCGCTTTGCAAGGTGCAAACACCAGTTATTTATTCCATTCCAGAGTTATCCAGGAGATTCTACACAATCACGTACTTCTGAGAGGTGTATCACCTCTGGCCCTCACCCTTAGCCATGTCCCATTCACCTCTGGTCTGCGCATGTAGTGCTATTAGTTGTGACATTAGCGATGAGCCCCTTTCCTATGCTGTGATGCTGTGGTGTTTCTCGACATTGCACTACTTATTATGCCAGCTGCAGAAATCTCAGCATGCTATGACTGGGTAATATTGCCCCTGGGAGATTTAAGTCCTGCTCTCAGCCCTTCCTTGGTTTTCCAGTATGGCCACAGGCAAATCTTGATCTGGTCTCTCTGGGGTGTAAAAAAGGGGTTAAACTTTAGATGTTTATCAACTCATATATGTAATGAAGCAGAGGAGGAAATGGAGTCTTCCACTTGTTCGACCATTTGCTTCTTTCTTGCTAGAAAGTATTTGGTCCTTTTACCTAGAAAGATGAGGTCATCTGCTCATGTTTCTCAACTAACCTGTTAAAAATCTCCTGTTTCTAACTTTTTTGCCTTGAGCTAGTGTGGTGTAAATTCTTCTGGTGTCTTATTCATACCATTACAGCTTTAATCGTTATTATCAACTCTCTCAGTGGTGTGCTAAGATGTTGAAGACCTAATTTTATCAAACTAATTTTATCAGACTTTATTAGGTCCTCTAGTTTCTTATAAAGAAACAAATCTTGAAAAATAGTAGACTACAACTCTGGTTTGTTTCTTGGACTGATTTTGAAGATGTCATTGTCTTTTGCAGATTTTTTTGAGATTTCAGATTAGTAAAACCATCTGTAGTTTTATGTATGGCGTTTTAAACGTGAGAGATAATTTTTTTGAAGACCAGTGGAGCTTGTTGACTGGACAGGAGGAGGCCAGCTTTCAAATCCCTTTCTTGATATTGCCATACTTTGGCATGTACCTATTTGGGTTGTATGTTTGTTAGAACTGTAGTGCTCTGTCTATGAAATGAAAGAGTAAAATAAGGACTTTTATTGGAAGAAGACTGGGCGGCCTGACTGGAAGACAAAAGGCAACAAGCCCAAGCTGAAACATGAGAGAGTCCAAGCAGATGTAAGGACAACCTTTTTCAGCATGAGTTCAGTCAAGCATTGGAACAAATTGCTCAGAGAGGCTGGGCAAACTCTGTCCCTGGCATTTTCAAAATCCAACTAGATATTGTCCTGAGTAACCTATTCGGACCTCAGAGCTGACTACGCTTGGAGCAGAAGGTTGGCCTAGAGATCTTCTTAGGTCCCTTCTGGATATGGAATAAGCAGTTATCCAATCCATTTATAGATACATTTCTTACAGAAGCGGGAACTGTTAACAGTCCTCTAAGTTCTCACACCTTTTCATCATACAGTAACTAATTTAAACATTTAGGTACTCACTTAGAATTTCTATAAAGTTTAAAAAATATACTAAGCAAAGTGCCTTTCCCTTTGAGGACCCTTTTACACAGAAAGCTGTATTAAAAACCAAACCAGAAATACACATTTCAGGAAATACTCTGTTTAGGGTCTAGGCTCGTATAAGACAAACAGAATGTTCCCAGATTTAGCTCAGAATAGACAAAAATATTTTCATGCGAGTTCAGAAACTGCAGTAAATAGTCTGTGGCTAGAAGGTAAGTATATTAATGACATGTATCTGTACTGTGTACATTGCTGTGTGCCTAATATTAATAGTGATTGGAGTGAATACACATGTGTATATATCTAAGCAGCTCTAATTAATTTTGAACGTGTGACTGTGCATTTGGTTGCTGTATGCCTGTTCACTGAGCAGCCTCATTTGCTCATGGAATTGACATTATAACATTCTGCTTTCAAATGCTTTATCCATCCTGAACAGAACATGAACAACATAAAAACCTAAGAAAATGATTCTTCCCTGAAAGATAATGCCACATAATTGAGTCTCTGTATAGGTTGTTTGGAGACAGTAAGAAAGAAATGTAAAACAGGATCCCTGAAACTGGTACAGCTTGTAAAATCTTGTTAAACCATGTTAAAAAAAATACATTAATGCCCCCATTAGAAGCTGCAGTTTATTTATTGCATCCTATTCTTTAGCCCTAGTAGTCATAGGGTTTTTTTTTAATCTTCCATCCGTCCTTCTCCCTCCCCTTTGAAAGTGCACTCATTGAACTCTTGGCAATTAGTGTAATTGAAATTTATTGACAATGCAGCCGTCTGCTGAAGCTTCATTGTTCCGAGTGCTTAGTGCACAGCGCTATTGAGCAATGCCATGGCAGTGTCAGACAGCTCATACCTTGCTCAATTATATCAATGGACCAGTGACTGCCAAAGGTTCCTTTGGGGGTACGAATGTTACTTAGTGATAAGAGCCTTTCGAAACAGAATCCCTGGGCCCTGTCTCTAGTGGGAGATGGAAATGAAATATGTATTTCTCTGCTGTGGAAAATTAATGTAATTGGCTCCCTTAAAAAGCTTTGACAAGTTGACCTGTTTGAAATCTGAGGAGGGCTTATACTGCAGTATCATATTATCTCCAACATAAAACCCCTCCTTTGGTGGCAGTGACAGTGGGATAAAATGGAATTTGGATAGTAATATTAAACTTCAGCGCTATTGAAGACGTTCATATGTTTTTCCATTTATAGCTGTAATATGGGGTCTTATAGAAATCCTACCTTTTTTGTTTGTTTTGATTTATACTAGTGCAGGAGAGAAAACAGTGTGTGTGAGTAAGATCTCTATACTTAGGTTTTCTTCTTAAAGGTCTATTGATGAAAATGTAAATAATATGTCAAATGAGAATATATGATTCAGGCTAATTCTGAAATCAGATTTGAACTCTCAGAAAAATTAATCAATATATTCCTTACATACATAAAGGTTTACACACCGAAAATAAATAAGAGGTTGTCACAGGAAAGAACAAAGCTGAATATCCAGATATGCATTTTGTCTTGTGTTTGAATATAGATGCACACAGCAATTTTTTTCTTTTGTTGAAATTAAACTACTGTGATAGAACAGGAGACTTTTACAAGGGACCATTTTCTGCCCAGCTTAAACATCATGCATTTCTACTACATTCGTTGCAACAGTGTGTTTGAAAGTTAGTCAGAGTTCAACTAATTTCTTTTTTAATTTTTTTTCTGATAATGTAATGACTTGACATTTTAGTTAATAGAATATTGAAAGAAGTTTGAAATTGAAATGTCCACATGTAAATACAGAATTTTATTCAATTATTATTTATTTGTCTTTTTTTTTTCAGAATCAGAGAAAAATCTGTTGTTGCTAGGAGATGGGAGAGTAAATATTCACATTGTAAATTTTTGCATTACAGTTGTCTTTACTCTTCACCCCACAGATGAAGATCTCTTATTCAGAGATGTTCAGGGAATATAGAATTCCTGTTCTCTATGTGGGGGTTTTGGGCTGTAAAATACTCTTTTGTCACCTAAAAAGATTCACCATTAGCGAGAAGAAGCATCTCTGTAAGACTGAGGCACCTGAAATGGAAGAATCTTGTGTGAGAAAAATGTAAAACAGAAGGCAAGTGGTAGATTAACTGAGGTAAAAAAACCCTGTAGCAGAGATAAGGAGGTAAATTAGTTGTTTTTGTTCTTTAAGAAGAAGAAAAAAAAAGACAAGAAAATACATATAAAGCAAAGCTGAACAAGTCTCCTTAGTCTCTTGTCTTTTGTGGACACAGAACTTGGTGATTACGTGCTGATTGGAATTGCTTCATCTGAGTCTCTCTCTGCTCCTTTGCTAATCATTGCTTCCCACATTGGAAGAGCACCTTGCTTTGTTTCAGTTTGGATACTGCCAAAACCTCTTGAGAATATCTTTCAAGATGTAAAGTACTGTTAAATCAGAAATAATAACTCTATCCAGGATTTGGCCTCAGGCCTATAAAAATCCTACTTTTCTTCCAAAATACTATTCCTCAGATTATTGTTGCTCAGAATTTAGTAACAATTGGACTAACTGATGCATTTCCAGTGTTAAAAGCTCTATAAAGAGCTCTAGAACTAAGCAACATAAAATTTAGCCCACCAGATATAAACTACTTCAACATACTTCTGCAGTGCCCAGTCACAAAAAGCTTCAGTGAGTCCAATACTTCAACAATGTCCAGAGTCAGTTAACTCTTAATTTTGGAAAAAATCATGGGGAAGAATTGCAAGAGTTTAAGAGTTAAATTGTCACTGTTTGAATGAAGATACTTTAAGTGAATTTGTTCAAATAAGGAAATAATGATTTTAAATATATTTTAGTATTATTTATTATTACCAGTATTATTACTATTTATTATTATCACATGATACATTTGCCTTTAGTTAACTGGAAGTCTCCCTTGATAAACTAGAGTTTTGTACAGAGTCTCTGAATCCCACACTGAGTGATTTCCTTATGTAGTTATCCCCCTCGATTGCCGTATGAAGAACTAGTTGGTAAAGGACTAATCCTTTTTATCTCAAACAAAGACAAGACATAATCAAAGCTCAATCATCAAACCTATCCTACAGATATTCCAACCGTGATCATCTTTCTTCTGTTTTTCTGCAAGAGAATCGTGCAGAAGATAAATATATATAATACTGGATTATTTATATAACTTTAAATAATTTCCTTTAATCGCATTAAACTTCAGTGAATGTTGTACATGTGATGGGTTTAAAGCTTTCATCCTAACTTCATAAAAGTTCTTTCAGAGCCTGTACTAGAGAATGATCATTCTGAATTGCTACTAACTAATGAAAGCATGCAATTATTTTAAATGTTCCTCCAAGGGATTTGCTTGGTAAAGTATTTTAAATTCATATATAAAAAATTAATGACAATGTGAGTTCAACTTCCTCTGCATCTGGGTTGACGGCAATCATTACATAGAGAAAATTATTCTGATATCTTTATTAAAAGTATAGTGTTGATATGTGCACTTTTCTGTGCATCATAGATTGTTCTTCTGGACTTCATAATAATGCCACACTGTGAAACATACTTTACCCAATAATTCTTTAAATAGTCTGCCTTTAGTCTTGGGAACATAAATCATTGCTTTCCTTTCATGCATTCTTCAAACTGGTAAATATTAAGATTAGGCAACTTTCTAGCACCTTTAGGGGATAACTATGGTCTAAACAAATACATAATAGGCCTAAAAGTATTTTAAGGTAGTATTATTTTTTTTTAATTCCCTCACTCCTGAAAACGTAGTAAATTCTTTTAGGCATTTTGTGGATTAATTAAAATGTCCATGGCGTTGTCCGCTCAAGAAATGTGTAGGTGGGAGGAAGAAGGAGAGAGAGCGAGCTGAAACTAAATATGGAACTCTTGTACGTGAGTACATGTACATCTGGAGGAAGAAAAGGATACCCATAGCTCTAAACCTGGTTGCATCTGTTCTAAAACCTCACATATTTCTGCTTGGCAGTCCAGCTGGTCAGAATCTTAAAAGAACATCAAATAGATATTCATCTTGATAAAACAATTATGTTGTCAGTTCCCTTGATCAGCACGAGCTTAACAAAACATGCTTCAAACTTGTAATTTTAGCCTAGAGCTCACAAAACTTGAAGAGGTGATCTATGGAAAGGAATGAATTATCTGAAGATATGGGTTTCCATGAATTGTTCCTTAGCACCAAATCTTGGCCTGCAGTTATTTGAAAGTTGGGTGGCACCAGCCCTGGGGTGGAGAGAGAGAAGAATATTTAGGCAGTGAATGTATTTTCACTCCCAGCTGACAGCTCCATACCATAACTGTCAGCCGTGACATCTGTCTTTAAGAGTGTAGCACTTTTCAAGTTCTTTTGTGTCTGTCATTCAACTATGGACATGCTGTGTGAAATCCTGGCCTGGCAGACAAAACTCTTGCTGACTGCCCGGATTTCATGCCCTGTGTGTGGAGCCGGGGAGAGGCTCTTTCTGCCAGAAGTTGCACTCCAGGCCTGGAAGATTGATGTCTCCAACCAGCATGAAAGGGGACATGAGTGATGCAGTTGCACAGTAAAGAGTAGAAGAAAACTTTATGTGAGTCTTCCCTTTTGTGTGTGGATTTGGTTTGGGATATGAAACTGAGTAGTCCTCCATGAAAGAAAAACTACAGGAAACACTGTGTGCATGAGGTGTGTGCAACACAGCAAGAATTTGAGGGTAGTGTCCATATACTTAACATAATGCTTAGGCTAGGTTATGCATCTCAAAGTAAGACAGTTATCATTGTGGAGGTGTTATTGTTTTCTTTCGTCTTATGTTCCTCCCGGCAATAGAAAATATATTCCTAATAGATTTTAAGTTTAAAAAGAACACCAAACCCATCATTTGTATTCCATTGTCTAAGCTGACACAAATGAAATATAAATTTCTAATTTTTACTTAAGACTTATCTAAAGATCATGAAGGTAAAATATTTTTAGGGCTAATCCAGTACGTTTTGGATTTTGTGACACGTGATGTTCTCCTAACCAATGAAAGATGGCAACTTGACAGAGGAACGTATTAGATCAGAGTAGTACTGAGTGTTTTCCTTGAAGTTTTGCTAGTTCACTTCCTGGTGCTTTTTAATTCATGCTCATATATAAATTTGACACATTGAAGTATTGAGTATTCAGCATTAGGTTTCTGATAGAACAAATGCAGTCCCTTGGCTGTCCAAGAGTATAAGTGGTTTGAAACATGATCACAACGCCTGGGAGAAATCCTTCTAATAGGCACTAGAGAGAGTCGACATTTTTAAAGGATAAAAGCATATGGTAGTCATACAAGAAGGCACTCCTCTGAGACAGAATTAACATGAGATATTGATAGTAGTTCTTTCAGATTAACATGTTGCATAGTCATTACTAGTTTCGTTTGCATTTACTTAATGCATTTCTTCCCAGGTACTTACTTACTTATTCAATAGAGACTGTCTTCTAATAAACACGGTGACCAAGTAATGTGTGTTGTACGATACATTCCGGCATATTCTCTGAAAAACATGCTGGGAGGGCTGAAGTATCATTGGCTGAATTGAAAAGGAAGAAATAATCTGTTGAAAGATTAAAAAACAGGTTTTTGCAAAGGCATATTGAAAAGCCTACATTAAAACAGCATAGATTTGTAAAAGAGATCTTATCTTTTGGCCTCCCACCACGGCAGTAGTTTTTGCATGTTTGCCTGTGCCTTTGCAAGCTTCCTTAGAGCATATCATTAGAGTGCCCTTTGGCAGAAGAAAATGAGAGATGCAAAAAATAGATGGCAACTTTTTAAACAAAACAAAAGTTTTGTTTAGCAAAATGTTAGTAGTGTTGGTTAAGTAATGAGTTTTGCCTTCATACATCTATTTAAGAAATAACTGCATTGACCTGAAAAACATCCTGAAGGCTTTATGACAAAATTGAAATGGAAAGGAAGCGCACGGATCAGTTTAAACAATATATTGGTATAAAGATAAAAATGCTACTGCAGTGCTGTACAGTATTCTAGGTCTATCAAAAAACTAAGGTATGTTTTAGGAATTACATACAGTGGGGGAAAAAAAATTGTCCAAGAACTTCAAAAATACACCTGCAAGAAGGGTGTATTATGTTTAGTGGGCTAAATTAAAACAGCTTTGTTGTTAACATGACATCTGTCCAATATTTTAACTCTGAAATGATGCTTTAACCTTCTGCTAGTGGAAGGGGTGTATTTGATTCTTTTTTGCTTCCTGCTGCAGATCCTTTTCAGTTCTATGTCCTGGGTTCCTCTCTCCCTCCCTGGTTTGGACAATCAGTCCTAAACTCGTGTTAGCACAGAATTCTGAACCCTTGTTTCTTCTCACAGGGCAAAACGAACAGGAATTGCATTCCAGACAGGGACTATCATGTATTATGAAGGATAATATGTATTATGGAATGGCAATATTAAAAACTGGAAAAGCGAACAAACACACCTCCCTTTCCCCTCCAATATTTATAAATCCTCCTAAAACTAAGCCAGAAGAAAACAAGGCACAAAACAGCTAAATAAAAAGTAATAATAATAATTAAAAGCAAGTAAACAAAAAAAAAAAAATTGTAGGAAAGAGTGATTGCATTTTCCTATTTTAGGATGTCCAGAGACATTGTCTAATAACTGAAATTTTGGTCAATCACCATCTGTGCTAAACAAGTGCAGTGTGAAAAACAAATTTAATGGGACTTTTTTTAGGAGTTCTGACTTTTGTTTTGCTAGCTCTAAAAGACCCTGAAATAGTTTTCTTTCCAGTTCTGTGCTGAGTAAAAGAAAGCTGTTCAGCTTTGCCAGACAACTACATCATCACTTTCTCTATAATTTCCTGCCATAATTTGAAGAATCTACAGGATGTGATTCTTACCATAATGTAAGTAATAAAGCTCAGTGGTTTCTTTATTGTGTGTCTGTATTTGCTATTGCATGTTTTACAAGAGCTGTTGGCAGCACAGGCAATACTGTATGCATTCTAGTACATGAGGAAACGAATGTTTTTTTGTGTTACTTTTTTTTTGGGGGGCGGGGTGGAGGAGGTCTATTTTGTAAGGGTAGTCAGAGGAAAGTGTTAACTGATTAGACTTGATTTGTAAATTACATTCACATAGAAAGGTTTTATGTAGTCTTGCTCACACTAAACTAAGTCACAATGCTGGTTGCTTTGAGGGGAGTAGAAATAGGCCATTATATTTTCAGTGTGTTTTCTCTTAAGAGACACTAGAGAAACAGGAATAGTTTTGAAAGAGGCAGATGAATTTAGAAATCCCAAAGAGAATATTTACAGCCATTTTTTAGTGTACAGGATTTTTATATGAATTAGTATAAATGGTGTTGGCTTGCTGAGACGTGGATTACACTAAATTTACTGATTTTATATGTAAGCAGTCTCACTTATGTAGGAAAACAAATGCATATCAATGTGACTAACCTACTCTGAAATTTTTCCATGTCATTCTATAGGAACTATAAATATGAAGCAGAATTACATTAACCTGATTTTTTTAATACCAAAGACAGCAAGTGGAAAAATGTCATAAAATCAGATTTTGTGTGACTGTCACAACTTGTCACCTACGTAATTTATGCTGTAAAAATATGAATACAGCAGGATGCTATACATGATTTATAAAGATATAAATAGTAAACAGTGCTTGAAATGTATATATTTTTTATTGCTAGCTATTCTCTAACCTTATTGTTTAATGCTGAGAATTGAACTTGTTTCACAATTTTTAACTTTTTGACTGCAGCAAATCAGTCACATTGGAGAGAGGTATGCTGAACTGGCAGGCAACTGTGAGACTAGCGAGATTTCTGTAACCTAACAATCAGGATAAATTAAAGAGCCGTGTAAATACAGCCTCAGAATATTAGGAGGTGACATTGTTGTCATATTTTAAACCATAAAAATATAGAAAATGTATGGAATTTTTGCCAGGTGATTTTTTGTCTCTGTTAAAGAACTCTCTGGCTGTCTTTTTGAGCAGTGTAAATTTCTTAAGTCTTGAGAGGAAATAGAAAAAGGCGTGATTTGGTGATGAGGGTGTAATGAAAGAAAACTCCCATTTTTCAGGGGTGCAAAAATTTGTTTACAACTTGATGAAGGTGATCGGTGAGTTGTGAGTGAGTGTGCTTTTCCCGGATATTAATTGAGAAGGTTTTGGTATTTATATTACTAGATTGGGTGTCTGTAGACTGATATACAGCTACTGATACAGTACTGATCATGAGATCTTTCATATTAGGGGCAGGTAGGCACATCAGTAAGCAAAGTTCATTCACTATGGCTTCCATGTGAGTCTCATTACTGATTTCTATATGATCCTTATGTGGCTTTGTTAGACATTAAGACCAGATCTTGCTCTTAGGCATAGACATAGGGTCATTTCACTAGCTTTTTTCCCATGGTTTTCTTTAACTACTCTTTAACCAGGTGGCCCGTGTTGCCTCCCAAGCCAGTCTGAATTACTATTGTTATTGTTTATTATTATTATGGAGTAGGTTTCTTGAGCTAGGGTATCAAATACTATATGTCTTGGGGAACATTTTAATGTCACATTATTTCCATCTCTGGGTAATCATCTGTCACTTTAAATACCGGTGTCAGGTAAAGACTCCAAGTCCCTCAGGCCAAAAAGCTCATGCTTTCCTCCACTATAAATTAGGGCACGTTAGGACTTACCTTCTCTTACAGTTTGTATTTTACCCCATACTTGCTGCTGCTGACCACCTGAATAGAAGTTCTTCCTTGAGGTACTTACTATTTAGTCATTGTCTAATTTCTGGAGGACCAAAAGGAGGCTTGGATGGTACTCTGGAATTTGGAAGAGGTATTAAGAAAACCTCCTATTGTCTGTCCCAGACCTGCATCTGAAGTCTCAGGTCACTGAATTATTACACTCTGGGTAGTTTGTTCCTTTCTAAGGAGTCTCCTAATGCAGATAGGATTATTGCCACGTGTCAGAAGAGAGGTGATACACTAACAGGATTGCTCATTTGAGAAGAGGACAGTATAAGGGGGATCCAAAAGGCTCTCTTTTCAGACTTTCATTTACATATCTCATGTTGAGAGACCATACAAGAGTCATTGTGAGGACAGGCTAGAGCTGTTATTGCATAATCAGTGTTAGAGCTGATCAGTTATCGCCGTTTAGCCCCCATTTCTCTGGGTGGAAAAACCCCAGTTCCCTCAGCTGCTCCTAGTCGTATTTGCTAACATATCCCTTTCACCTGGTAGGAAGCCTGTCAGGGTTGACATGGTGCATAATTTTGGTTCTGGACTCTGCTGCAGGCACCATCAGAAGACAGAAGTACCAGCCCCTGTGCCCATAACAACCTTTCATCTGATTGCTTGACAGTTCCCCAGCTTTTATGGAAGGGACAGGTAGCGAAGGTCATTGTAGAAAGTGAGTATAAGTCATCCTTTCTTTCTTTCACCGAGCCGAACGCAGGGAGAAAAGAGGGTAATGGAGAGCCCCTGAAAATGCAGGAGGAGCAAATACATTGCTCAGGGAGGGGTGCAAAGCCATGTAGGAACTGCGAAGGTTGTACTAATTATGGATCTTTGATGTGTGGCTGAGGAGCTGAGAAGCTTCATGCAGTTAGCAATTAGTTAATTAGTTGAGATTTGATAAGAGGTTGCAAGTTCTATGCAACATGCTAGTCAGTCAGCAGGAGCTTCTAAAGCAGGAGCCAGGTCTGTCTTTGTATGTCTGTCAGAGCTGGCATAATGAGTTGCACACATCTTCCTTAATGGGAGGTCAGAAGACTTGCCAAATGTGTAATAGACACCAGGTTTTTTTCAATGGGATTTTGGCAGCAAGGTCATGATTTTTTTTTCTTTTGTTGGATTCATCTAAATGTTGGAGACTGGTAAAAGCATGAGAGAAATGCTAAGGCCTCAAAATTTTAGAGGTTTCCTCACATCTCAAGAGGACTTAAAGCAATACACCAATTATGCAGAAGATATTCTTTAGCTGAATATCTCATTTTGTACAATAACAGAGAACTGATACCATTGGCAGGTCTGGGACGTGAACTAAAATATCTAGGTATTTTTCCAGGTTTTTAACTGTTCAAGGGTAATGTAGATTACACTTTGTGCCCAGGGTACTTCCTTCTATGAATGTGTATGATGCTAGGTCTCCTTTACTGCCTTTTTCCAGTTAGATGTTTAAAGTACTAACATTGGTTTTAGACTTTGTGACATATTTCTGTTCTGAAGCAAAATGAACTGCTCTAATAAATATGACTGGGAGCTTCATAGTAGACTAAGCCAAACAGCTGGTTATGAGGAATCAGACGACCTGAATCTATCCTTGCTCATTTCCCTGCTTTACTTATTGGCTGCTCTGTAGGAGAATACTGAGTCCAAAATTTCTGAAATGCTGGATATAGGCACAGGACGTGTTGTAAAGATCAACATTGTTGCAATAAATTATTTATGCTATTAGCCAAGATTAATTGGCATTTAAGAGAAGTTTTGCATCAGTCCATGAAGAATGAAGAGTTAAGAATGAGGGGTACTTCTGTGGTGACTGAATACAGTGTCCAGCTATTTAATCTACCCTCCCCCAGAATTACACAGCAATGCACTGCATGTGCTTGAATGAGTTTGTTGTTGCACGAGTATGCTAATATGTTTGTCTTGAAGTGCCACAATTTTCTCAGCATGGTGCTGTGTATGGCAACCTTCTTTCATGCTGTCTTCCCTGACCTGTGACTTTTCCATGGAATTTCTCACAGATCTGGATCTCAGACCTCTAGGGCTTTCGTTAATATTGCCAGAAGGCAAGTCAAGACAAATAGGAAGAAGACATACTTGCATTGTCTCCAGAGAGTGTCAGTATCCTGTTTCTGTGGTCTGGAGAGGTGTACTTTCAAAAGTATTGCTGGTGTCAAAAGCAAGTTGTCCTCCTGGCAGTTTATTAGCTGTTCTCCTGATGTTATGAACTAAGTCGTTAGAAGGGATTGATAAAAATTTCTTTTTCATGAATTTGTTTTCAAACCACTGAGGCACTATTCAAATCTTGGAACTGCCATCAAAAAGCATATTAGCATGTCAGAGATACATATTCCATCACTGGAAGCATTGCAACCAGGATGAGGACGTTGTGAATTGGTGTGGTTTTGATCCCACACAGACAAGTTGTTTTCTCCTCTGCTGATGTGTATAGTAAGGAAGACCAACTTAGCAATTCCAGATGAGCTGATGAACAATACTTTCATCTCTGGATTCAATTTTTTAGCTGTCAGTAGACAGATTTGTTCTGTGGTCCATGATTTAACTGAGCAGGCCAGTTGGCTGAGGTGAAAACTTGCCTCCAGCTAGAGAAGTTGTGTCCGTATAGATAGAGTTGAAGGCTGCCAGGTTTACAGCATGAGGATAGGTGGAGCTATTCATGAAGATGACAAGAACCATACCTTTGTACATTGCCTCTTCTAGGGCATATAATACAGATCACTTATACTGTAATAAAACTCCATTTTCCATGTATGTTTAGCCCCACATTTTGGATTATTATTTAAACGGCATACTAGTTAAAAAAAATGCTTAATATAGGTTAAGCATCGAAAATTTTTTGAGCTCTTCTGGAGTAAACATTTAAATGTATATTCAAATGATTTTTCCCCTAGATCTATGTGTGGTTTAAAGAGTTGGTTTCTTCAGCAGATGCCAGTTTGAATTCTCCCCTCAGGAGGTTTAAAAACGCTGAAATGGTATGAGACCCATTGTCTTCATTGTCTGAATATTTTGCAAACTATCTGAGCCAATCTTCAACTTAAAGTGGTTTATTTTGTACATCTAACATCAAAAGAAGTTTCTTTGGTAGTACTTAAAATATGTGCTTTGTTTTTTGTCTCTCTCTCTTTTTTTTTTTTCCTTTCCCACTGGAACAGTGTTTTGTATACTAAAATTATTTCAAGGGAAGATCTTTGCTCTAGAAACTCACTCTTAATACATATGCCTGGAGTCAAGAAATGCATACTGCTGTTTATTCCATAAGATCACACAGCCAATTAATCAAGATTTGAATGAGTGAATGAGTATCAAGATGTAGCCTTCATTCTATCTGCTTATTAACTTTCATTATGTGTAAATCTAAGTTGTAATTGTTAACAGGATGGATTATGCTCTCATTTTTTTTTCCTATAACAGCATTCCTTCACAAGTCCCTTATTAAAGTGTACCCAGGGTGATATATTATGTTAAGAAGGTTTAAAACATAAGGTGACAATGACCTTCCCTGTAATTAACTATGATGGAAATAAAGGTGAGAACAATGATGATGAAGCTCTGCTGGAGACCATAAATCATGTGCTGCACTGGTTAGACAGGACACAGCTACTAAAATAACCTTGCCATTCACAGGTTAAATGGCTCTTCTATTGTGCTGCATTCCCTATTGTTTTTATTTACATACATACAGAAAACTTTCATTTTATGGCAGCGTAAAAAATAACTTTTATCAAATAACGAGTTATTCCCTGAATATACTTGAAAACATTTGAATATTTTGCTTGTTAAAATATTACTCAATATTACAGCTTTTAAACAGCCAAGTGGCATATGCAGCAATGGAAAGTTGGGATATGTCTGTGCTTTCCTCTATAAACCTGAGCTGTAAAGGACAGAAGGGTGTCTAGTGTTTTATTGTGAAATAGTTCTCTGTATGTCCTAAGGATTCTGGACTTTCACCATGTGAGATGATCTTGCCAATTATATTTTTTCTAGACCTGAAACTAACTTAAGTAGATTTAGGAGCATATTGCATGTTTTTAGCAATGACTACTTCTTTCTCTGCATACATCCCTTTGTCTGAGATTTGTAGATCTCTACCATTAGGTACACAGAGTTTTGCAATATAATGAGAACACTTAAAATTGAGTTGCAGTTCAACAGAAGTCATAAATACATTGACTAGGGTCAACTACTGCACAGTAAATTAAGCAAGAATTCTGACTATCAGCATTACAGAGAGGATATTAAGGGCTTCCTGTTCAAATTGCCTTGAATAATCCTGTAAGATTGAAATAGGCCTTCCTTTAGATTAAAAAAACCAACCAACCAACCAAACAAACAAAAAAACCCCAAAAACTAAATCCCAAAACAATCTAGTGGAAGTATACAGACTATTTTTCACTTCCTTTATGTTTTACATTTCTTGATTTCTCCATAAAGATGTGCTCTCAGTCTTTGAGACTGGTAAATCTAAATGTGGAAAACAGAAAGTCTGGTGGAAAAAAAAAGTGTTAGCAGAGTTCAAAGTGGATGTTAACAGGCATTAAGCAAGACCTTTGTGATATTTTTGCAACTGATAATGAAGAGGTAGGTCTTGTAGAACTGAAAACACCTGAATGAAATTAGTATCACAGCAAGTCCAAAATCAGCAGTCCATTTTTTCTGTGTTGTAATGCCAGCAGTCATTGCTAGGATAAGTTTTGAGTGATAACTATTCTTTTTAATTTTTTTTTTTAAATTTCAAGATAAAAGCATGGAGTTTTATCTCACACTCTTTCCCAAGTGCTTCAATTTAGCATTTTAAGATAAATCACCAGAGACATTTTGCCTTTTTGAAGTGCAGAAACACAGATCATGGATGCAGAGCTAGGTGTCTGGGAGTTATTTTTGAATAAACTGGCTTCCTAAGGCAGTGAAATGTTTAATAGTTAAGTGACATTGGTTTAGTTTTTTGTTGCTTTATGTGGTTAAACAGAATGTTTAAGAAAGGGAATTATAATCTATCAGAATGTCTTGTTCATAAGCCTTCAGCAGAAAAATTTCTTTTTAAAGTATGCAGTCTGCATTAGTCCTTTCTCTACGTTGGCACGTGGGTGGCAACATGCACAGGTTTTGAGACACAGAAAATGTTACTGAAGCTGAAATGAAGTTTCTTTGTGTGCTTGGAAATGTGCAAGTGATGCACTCAGCATTCTGCCATCATTTTTCCCTGGGTATCCAGTCCACAACACATTGGGAACATTACTATAATACTGGTTTCTCTGCTGTTTTTCCTGCACATGTTTTGCAAGTAACAGGAATGACTGCGACATCATCAATTCCAAATGCCTCAGCAGTATTAGGGAACTGATGAGGCAAGAAACCTCCGAACAATCACAGTATTTTTCTGTATTAGGTAGTTCTGTAAGTCTAACAATCATGGTTCCTCTCAACAAACCTTCAATGCTTCTCCATACCCTGCCTTGGGCAGTCAGTGGTAGCTGATACTTCTAACCTATCCTGACCTCAACACAGACAGCAAGGGGGGACAAAAATCCTTTCCAGCTCTACAGGCAGATGACCCTGGAACAGAAGACTCATTTTTATGCCTCGATGTAACATAAAATAACAAATATTCAGGTCATCTTCTGGATAGAGGAATAATACAAGAGCACATATTTAGGTTAGGCCCTGTTCCTAACAGACTAACCTCATTCTAACATTTGCATCCCATCTAACTTAATGCATCCCAACACCTTTGGTTGACGCTGATCTCCTTGAAATGCTGAATATTTTTTTTAACAAGTTACTCGAGCATTTCTATAAGAACTTCAGTCTCATTCTGTTTTTCAGTATTTGGATCTTATTTTCTATCTTAATAAATTTGTCCAGTGGAGAATATTTTTGCTATAAAAATGTATACCGAGGTTTCTAAAGAAGGATATTCTGGTGCTGGTGCAAAACACTTACATATTTTACCAAAATGGCAGTTTTTGAGTCACTGGAGAAAAATGGCAATGTCAGAACACTGGAGAGCTGGTGTTGGGGTAATCATCACGGCTGGGCTTCATGAACAGAGATTTGGGAAGGGCTCTACCCACGCTTGCTGCAAGCGCACTGATGGCTAAAGAGGCCAATGTGAGATAGGCAAGTCCGGTTGCAAAAGGCACAGCAGAAAGTCTCCATAGGCGGTGTTGGTGAGGCACGGTTCTTTCTGCGTTGTCTTTTCTCCTCGAGGCTGATTCTGCGTGCATTCTCAAAGGAATCAGCAGCGTTATGGATGGTGTGTCTCCACGCCTCCCGACTGGAGACCAGAGTGAACATCATCCAGATTCTCCTCAGAGCAGCATTAAGGGCAGAGTGGGTTAGAGCCAGAGACAGACCCTAGCTTGGCTTCTTCCTGCAAGAGTGGTAACAGATCCCACAGTTTCAGGCCAGAATGATTAATTTCCTTAGTTTAATTTCTCTGAAGTAGCTGGTCAATAGTCAGTCTTCCATAAATAATTATAAGAGAAAGTTATTGAAGGAAAATGAGAAATTATTTTGCTTCTGCTGTCACCCCTTCTCTGGGTCTGTAAAGGTTTTGACTCTTGTAATCCAATCTTTTTAGGAAAGAAAAAGTTTTTTGTCATTGGTATTAACTCATACGAGTGCTTAGGTGTGATTCCCTCCTACTGCTTTATTGCCTTTTTGGTTTGCTTTTTTTATTAGTGGGGATAGTTTCCTACAAGATGCTTTAATTATCTGTTTTTCAAAATCTTGAATTCACGCCCTGACCTAATTAAATAGAGAAACTCCACATTTGCTTGGTATTTCATAGGCTTCCCAGAATTCCTTGCAAATTTTTTCTTGGCTGTACAGTGTCTTCATCTGGCCCCCAAGTTTTTCTCAGTATTTCATTTTCCTCTCTTATTAGAATAAGAAGTACTCCAAGACTCACAACCACATTTGGAGCCAAAAGTAATTTGTAATTAATGTGGTGAAGCTGCAACGTGTTTTTTTTCTCAGCACTTCTTTTGACTTCCGTGTTTTTAGTACAGAGGCAGATTGTTGTTAACTTCTATATTGGAAATTCAGCAGACACAGGAATAGTACTGAATAAATTACAAATAAGGTAAAAAAGAGACATAACCAAGTGGTAGATCAGAAATGAGGCTACTTTTTAAAGTATCAGATCAGCTTATTCATAACAAGGAGAGGGTAAGGAAGGAAAGAAAGAAATTGTTGCAGGTTTACTCATCTAATGACTGCCAGCAAGCTAGGAAAATTCCCATGAAGATGCAAAGCTACACATTTAAGAAATGTGGTTAGACTTGTTAAATCTAAAATAAACATTGCTTATTTATTCTCTGTCAAAACAGAAATGTTTCTTTTTGATGACTGGGAATTTGTTTGTTTGGCTTCTGATTTTTTTTAATGCAGTTAAATGGAATTCTCTAGTCTTACACTGGATTCCCAATTTATTTTAGTTTTGGGCAGCCAAAGTGTGTGTTTAAGGGCACATTTAATGTCTAGAAGGTTTTAAGGAAAAACAACTTGGCTGAGAATATGATTTGCATCATGTCATAATTTCTTCCCATATAAACTGTGAAAGGACATGAGCTTCATATAAGTTCAGTAGCAGAAATCTGGTTTTTTTTAAATAGTTTTAATGAAAGCAGTAAGATCTTTGCATTATTCCCAGAAAGGTGTAGAAAGTGAAAACTATGTATTGGACAGTCGCAAAGGGTTGTTGAACAAATCCCCATGCATTGAGATCCCTCTCTAAAGGGGGTCTCAGCCAGTTTATATGCGTTGTGTGCTTGATCCACACATCTGTGGGGGATTATGCATTGGAGATCAATTGAGAGTAGATTCTTGTATATGATATGCATATACTGTCTCTGTACCCTCCTGAGTAGTTAAGATGAATCAGATGCAACCACTCTTTTAATACTGGACTATGTTCAAGTACATTTTTTCAGGTTAAGATGTAACTCTGTGAGAAATGCCATTCACTTTACAGAATTCTGTAATATAGGCACATATTTAGGATTCATAATATAATGAATAGTTGATTTTTAATATTGTGGAGGAAGGGAGGTAACTATGAAGGTTTGATACTATGGGACTTTTTTGGCTTCAGTTGAGTCTTATTTAGGACAGAGGGTAAGAGGAATTAGCTTCATAGTTTAAATTCTAGATATCATTGTAAGAGATTTTATAAGTAAATGGTGAAGTTTTAATGCAACTTTTCTTAGGGTGCCCGTAATAATAAAAAAATGAGGTTTAGTATATAAATCAACAGGTTCAGGAGCTTTCTGAAATATGATTGAGTTTGGTTGTAACTTTTTCTTTGATTCCACACTAGGACAAGAAGAAAGATTTATGGATTGTTAACAATTTTCAGATTGTGAAATCAGGAATTTGGGGACTTTGTTAACAAAACACCTTTAATTAAGGAAGTGGGAAAATGAGAAAGTCACACTATTACAGTCTAGAGAAAGGGTACCTTTACAGGACCTCAAAGTTTCCTACGGTTTCCTGACTTTGAGATAAAAAATGTTGTTCTGGCCTCTCTAGAATAGTTTGCAGGAGTTTGGGAGTTTTTCTAGGGAATTTTGTGGTTTTGTTTAAAATGTTAGCAAGCCTAGTTGCTGCCTAATATGATTGTGGAAAAATTTTGGTTCATATGATCTTTTTCGCAGTCAAGGGCTGGTAAGAGTTTCAGTCAAGTGGCTTAGAATGAGAGACCCAGAAGATAAAAGAAAAGCATGATTAGATCACAGTAAATCAAAACCTCCCACCCAAACACTCAGTAAAATTATCTGCACTAGAGTATTAATATCGGTCATGATACCAGTGGGATGGTAAGGAATTCTATTCTGAATCACTAATTACAAAAAAAACCCACAAAAACCCAAAGCTGTGAGTAACTAGAATTCTTATCTGAACAAGTGAAAGTCAAACCAATTTGACTGGGTCTTTTTAAAAACATATTTTGCTTGGTTTGTTACCATTTTAATTTTTTCCCTTACTTGGTGGCAATCAGGCATGACAAATAGGCTCACCTTTGAACACACTTTTCACTAATAATGTCATAAAGTAACTCCCTTTAATTGCTACCTCAGGCCACTCTCATCAAACAAGCTCATAAAAAGAAACAAGTGACAGCTTTCACTTCTGTTAGATTTATGAAAGACTTCACATCTGTGCCCCGACTGACTGTGTTTACATTGCTACTCTAGGCCTGACCTTTGATCAAAGCAGCAATATATTTTTTCTTCCTCAACAAACTTGCATTATCACTTCAATTCAGACACTTATTCTTGCAGCGCTCGGCTTTGCACTTAGAAATACAAAGGGCAGCTGTTTTACAGTCAGGGTTACTATTCACTGTAATGTAGCAAATATCTTTTGGACCCAGATACATAACTTTAAGTTAATATTTTTTTTACAATTGATAATTTTTCTTTGCAGATTGTATAAGTAAAGACTCTCATATGTGTTCATTATTCAAAACTTCTCACCTGATAACACCTGCGAATAATTCTTGGTCTTAGTCTGTAGCTCATTCTCAAGGATTTCATTGTGAATATTTGATCACCGAAATTCCAGCTCAGTGACTCATCACCTAAATCATATGGTATGCTTCTGCCAGGATGGAGGAACACAGCTCTTAATTTTCTACTTAATGATTCAGAAAGTGGTGAGCCCTTGTCCTCTGAAAGTCAAGGCCCTTTATCAAATACCAGAACTTGAAGTCTTATCTTAGTCGCTGGTTTTAGCAGATGTTGGAGGTAATAACCTGTAAATGCAGATTCAAAATTCTCCTTTGTAACTATTGAATTTTAAATTAGATACTTTGATGGATGCATCTACTTTTATGTTCTCCCTTTCCGGCAAGCATTCCAGGCAACCAACAGATAAGAGTGAAATTATTCAAAGTGTGTTTCTGAAAACATAGGATTTATAGTAGCAGAAATTCCTGTTCATGTCCAGGAAATGTATTATGAAAGTAAGGATTTATTTTCAGTTTTACAGTAAGTAACTGCACAGTCTATACTTGGAGTGGTTCACAGTGGAATTTCTGGTCTTGATACATATTAAATTTCGGAGAATATTAATTTTTTAATTTCTAGATTCTGTATGTACACACTTGTCATCATTAAAGAACACGCATTCTTCCAATAATAATTTGGTTTATGATGTAAATTTTGTAAGCATTGTGTTTTGCCTGCACAAGGGCTTTCTCTTAGTAATGAATATTGTTAAACCAGAAATAGATTTATTAGATTTAAATGGAGATGATTTATTTGATCTGTCCATAATACCTTGATATTGGATTAATTTGCCCTTTTTCAGACAACTTTATGTCAGAGGGGTTCAGCAGAGCGTAACATTTAGAATGCATGAATTCGACAATCAGTGATATTTATGGTTTATAGAAGTGTGCTGTTAGAGTTAAAAGTGCGTTTGGATTATAACTGGATATCCATTTACAATTTGCTCTATACCCTGGTCTTTATAGGTGACTTCCCTGTATTTTAGGCTCTCTGGATTGATAAGGACCTAAGTTAGTACACCATGAGAGATATCAGAAAGGAGTTAATAATTATCAGAGTCCTAGTTCTTCCTCTTTTCCCTCCTTGTTATAGCAGTGAGAAAGTTATTTCAGTATTTTCTAATTTACGTATCCGTCTGCCCTTGTCTTGACAGTCTGTATAGATCAGTTCAACTTCAATGGTACATAAGTTGTGACTCTATTAACCTCTTTAGGAAAAGACACTCCCTGTCAAATAAATAAATGCACTGTCACAATGACAGGTTGGGTACTGTTCCGAAAGTTCTTTATGGCATTTTGTTTACCACTGGTGACTTCTCTTTTACAAACTACCTGGAGCTGCTCTATGCTCTTATTTGCTATACGGGTAAACTGTACATCCATTAAACTTAGACCTAGTTTTAGGCAGAATACATGTCTGTTATTAAACTATACTAATGGATTAAGACATTTTAGACATGGTTTGCAATCATGTAAAAAACACTTATCTATTCTTTGTGAGGAACATGTATATTTGAGCAGATATATCTGGAACATTCTGCAGCCCATAGTGTTCAGGAAGAATAATATTAGAAGATTTTGCTTCAATTTGAAACATTTCCAGTTGGATTTTAATCATGTTTGCAGAAAAGCTGACATAGTGACTTTAAAATAATGTAAAAATATCTTGTAAGTTACTAGATATTCAGCATTAATGTACACTTTTTATTCTTTCTTTCCCTGGAGGTAAAACTTTTATGTAAAATGCCATCAATTTCCTAGTTTATGCTTAATAAAAGTTTCAAGTAATACTTCTCCATTTTTGGACTATGTGCAAAAATTTGCAAAACAGTCAGGTACTCATACCAGATATGGCAGTAGACACATTTGGGAAAAAAACCCCTCTCAATAATGCCACAAAATATTATTTCCTAATGTGCTCTGAGGTTTCAAAATTCATCCATCCAAATAAATGAAAAGTCAGTATGGAATAGAAATATCTAGTTTTTCATACTGAAAAATTCAAAATATGCAGTTAAATAACAGTTGCCTTTAGCTAGATGAATTCATTTGAATAAGTTCTTTCTCAGATCCAGTAATTCCCAAGCAGGGCTTTTGGTCTGTTTGATTTGATAGATTTAGTGAAAAAACTGGAATAGCTTAAGAAATTCTGTCTTCCTTTTCCTAATAATTTCCTTGTTCAGTGTTAGATGACACTATTTGCCATCGATCAGGACTGTTTTCAAACATGGGCCTGTCTTCACCTTCTAGCAAATAGATGAGAGCCAGTGAGGGGAGGATGGTACAAAGCCTCTGCTTTGGGTCAGGGGGGAGGAAGATTCGAATGAAAACATTTTAGGTTTAAATTCTCATCACAGGAAGCAGTAACTGTGCCTATTAAAATAGAAGGTGTATGACAAGCAGCCTGAAAGTGACCTAAGTGGTTACTTCCATTTACAAATTTCATTTGCCTCGCAGGGCTTCCTTTTAAGGAAAGAGACGATGGGAAAGGACTGCTAAACATGAAGAAAACTTCCTGCAAAACCACCAGACTGGAAAAGAGGTAATTTTGCCTGGATCTATCCTGCTTCACTAAGTCAAATGGTTTGAAAAGGTACATTGTACTCTGACGTTTTCCTGTTCTAATTTATTCAGTTGACATCGGAAATGTGATAAAGAAACCAGTCAAGGATGCCTTGCTTTGTAAACAATGCAATAGCGAAGTGCCATTAAGGATTTAGAATTAGAAGGTAGTGCACTAGTTTCTTGTCTCAATTAACAGGCACAGCTCATACAGTCAAATCTCAGTCTTTATTAGATACGTGAAGAACTAAATTTGTGCTAATTTGAAGAATTTCTCTAAATTGCTTCAGATGAAATGGCACGTTCTAAGTTAATATATTAAACCCGTTTTTCACATATAGTTCAGTAGAGATTTAACAAATATGTAGGATATTTGTGGGGTGAAGTTAAATCAAGGTAAAATCTCTTATTGAATCCTTCCAGAATCAGCTTTACTGCTGGGGCAGGTGGCTCCTTAACTGCAGGGCTGATGGTGCTTCATGTCACTGGGAGGAAAGATTTTTGGAGTAAAAAAACACCAAACAGATGGTGAGCATTAAAAAAGATGTTTTCAAACATCCTGATGTGTCTGCAGGACAGCAATAGAGAAAGAGATTGGTATGATTGGGGCTGACCTTATTCCTCCTACTAGGGAGAAAGGACTTGGTACAATAGTTCATGGAATTCCATCCTTTCCTCTTTTATAGCAGGGTGCAACTGCAGGTGTGACTTTTGCAGCCTTTGTAGCAGCAAAAACTACCTGAAGGAGAAATTTCTTTCTTCCAAAGCCAATGCAATCTAGTGTTCAGGTGGTGTCCAGAAAAAGGATATTTGCCCTTTGATATTTTAAATTACATGTACTTAAATTAATGCTTTCAAACTCCTTACTTGTAAGAATTCTTGCCTAAGTATCTAAAAATTATTTGCCTTCGATGAATGTAAATATGATAAAAACCTAAAAAATATGTTATAGCATTCAGAACTGCAATAACTTTGCTTAATTACTGTTTGCAGTGACTATGATTAATTTCTAATATCTCTAAACATATAACATTCTGTTTAAAAAGGTGGTCTTCATATGATCTTCATATAATCATTTAAGCATATTCTGCATCCCCACACTTGTTCATACAAGTGAGAGAATTTACACAATTAAATCAATTTATTCCAGCACAGTACCATGAGTGTTCTGTATCAAAACTACTCCTTCATATCCATTATTTATAACTTTTGCCTTTTCTGTATTTGTGCTGTGTCATAAAGAAACTTAAAATACAGCTCCAAGTGTGCCTAATTAAACATGGAAATACAATCTCATTGCTAAAAATGTTTTGTTCTTCCTTCACCACCCCCTCCCCCGCCACTTCTGCTAATGTCAGATACTTTGAATTTCTTGTTCTCGTTTTCCATTGCTGATTGTCTACCGATGTGAAGGAAAGTGCCTTTGCCCCATATTTAACTCTTTTTCTGAATATGTTTCTAGGTTTATGAAAAATACATGTCTTAAAAAAATCCAAAACACACAAAACCCCCCAGAGTAAGCAAAATAATTGCCAGTAACTTGTCAGGATTCTTCTTTTTTTTAAACCTGAAATCCAAATAATCAGTATGAAGGAACAGTTTTTAGTCGGTTTAATATTTTTTGCTCAAAACTTGTAGACACTAATACCTTCATCTCTGCAAGTGTCAAAACATTAATTTGTGTCAAGAACATATGTTTTCAGTACTTAAAACAAGCTTGTTTTTGTGCTGTTGCTCTGCCTTGTTAGCTCTTACACTTCGATTGTGTGGAAAGGTTGCCCCTCTCTACCCTACAGAAAAAGGGCCAGGCATAATTTCACCATGGATTGAATGCATGTAGCGAACAGTCATTCCTGGCAGAGAAAGGCTGAGCCTCCTGCCATTGTTCTCATGACAAATAGTGAGTGTCCTCCCTTTCCACTATCTGACCTTGACTAATTGTGTAGAATTGGTGCAGCTGTCCCTGGCTTATTCTGTGCTGCAACACAAGGGCATGTAAGAAACTTTAAGCTGCCATCATAAAACTCCAGTTTGAGGACTTCATCACAATGCGTGGTGCTCTCTTTTTTTGTGGAGTGCTGTTTAGTTTGTTGCTGTTTACTTCCTCTGATGGCGTATTTTATAGTCACGCTGTGTTTTCTTCTCACTTGCTTTTGTATATCTTTCAGAAAGCTGTAGTGAGTGGTAGAGTATTTCTAAAGTAGCTAGATAAAGTCACATGGAAAAATACTTCCAATAATATCAATTAAAAATGATATGAGATATGAAACTTATCTAGAAAGTGAGTGGAAAGACATATTTGTACTTTTCCCTTATTACTGTCACAATCTATTGTTGCAAATTCTCTTGGTAGAAAGCGTCAGTATTATTAATTTGCAGACTGAAGAATATAATCAGAAAAAGAAGTACCATGTGCATATTAATACAGGGATAATATGTTCTTGTGCTGCTTTTAAATATTAAGCCTAACTGAATATTTTAATTACTGTGGGTACCAAAGCAAGCAAAGTGTTTTCCCTGCATGGGCAATTTTCCATAATACAAAAAGTGGTTAAATATATATTAATGACATACGCTATACAGTTAATGTCACTTGGAAATTTTACTAGAAAACTCTTGAAGAAAAATTATTTTATTTGATTAATTAGAGTGAAAATTTGCCCTGTGAAGAGAGGAAATTCAGTGTACCTACACTATTTCTAAGTCACACTTAACTTTTATTATTAGCAGTAAATGGACTTGTGTTTGAATGACAAATAGGTCCTGCCTTTGGGCAAATTCCATTCATACAGAAAGAACTACTCTCTTATTTTATTTTAAGTTGGACCTAGTTCAATAAAGTTCTATTTGTCAGCTACTGTGCTTTTTTCAGTCATACTGTTTCTCAGTGACATTTTCTTTTTATAGAATAAGCAGATTTCTATCAAAAAAAAAAAAAAAAAAAAAAGAAGAAAAACAAATGTACAAAAGTGAGGGGCCTTATTTGTCGTCCCAACGTATATTATAAGTCTCTCCAGAATAAAGAGAACTTCTGGGTCCTTGGGTTGTGTTCCTGCTGACAGGATGATGGTTCAAGTTAGGCATGCACAATAAACTAAGAAATCCAAATAAAACTTCCACAAGAAGTATATGCAGAAACACAAATTTCAGATTAGGTGGCAAAATCCTTATTGGAAGAATGCAAGTAGTAGATGAATTTTCAAAAGTGATGAGTATTTGGTGGCTTACATTTATCTGGGCATATCTAGGTCAGACAAGGCTGGCAATATAACACTTTACATCATGGGCTGTTTCACTGGATCTGCTCCAAGGAGTGTGATTTGCCACAATGAGTGGAAAGACTGACAAAATTTTGCTTGTGAGATCTTCCACCGGCACTCTACCATTGTTACCTGTGCTGACAAGCAAATCAAGTGTTCTGCTTGGCATGTTGCTTGCTGCAAGGGAAGAGTGGAGACATGTGGCCTGAAGTACTACAGGCAGACATTTAAAATATTATTGTTTTGGATTCCTGGTATTGCAATATGCTAGCAAACATGATTCTCTTTTAAAAGCTACCCATGTCCCTGCTACTCAGACCTGTACTGGGAAAGCATTTAGTACCACCTTGGGACCTGTTTGGAACATTTCCAGTGAAAATAAAATTTAGGAAATCTGCTGGTTGACGAAACAGTCAGTCCAGCCTGAATGAGACAGTAGTCTCACAGCAATGTTCAGCTGTGATGACCAAGTTCCTTCTTGGTTTGACCTGAAAGCATGATGACCATTTCTCTCCTCTCACCCTTTATAAGAGCTTTCTGATGGACCTTGCTCTCTCTCAAACTTCCTGTTTAATGGATATAATAACCTCACATTACCCGACAGCCCGTTTTTGACATCTGAAAATTATTAACTCTTATTTGAAATGTGGAGAAGTACATTGTCAGATTTTGAAGGTGGTAGAGTCCTATTTTAAAAGCTCACATGTAGAAAACAAAGCTTGTTTTAGTTTGTGTAACAGCTACAAAATACAAAAAATATATAAACAAAACCGTAGTTATTGATGACTATCTATGGCATCCCTTAAGAACAGTCATTCATCAGAGATGTGTACCCGTGCTGCTGGAGGTGAATTGACCACCTAGGGACACTCTGAGCCGGGGAGCCCAAGTCCTCAGACTCCCACCTAGCAGGCAGATAAACAGTGTGGCCTTGGTTGTAGATCCTTGCTGCCCAGTCCTTCTGCAATGCCAGTTTAAGCTGACAGGGTTCTTGCTTTACCGGGCAGTGTTCTGCCTTCCTGCATGCTTCCAGATGTTGCAGGCAGTGAGCTGGCTCCGTGACATATCAGAAGTTCTTCGGTGAGTTATTCTCCCATTTTATGGAGCATTAAAAAAAAATAAAAGGCTGGAATCTGTTCAGACATGAGGGGTATTTTCAACCCTGTTCACACTGTCTAGCACCTGCAAAGGCACTGCTGGGGCATGTGGGTGTGTTGCATATGGATAGTAATCGGAAGGTGTTTTAAAGAAGAAATCTTTAATCTGACTTTGTGGCCAAGCCCTTTGTTCTGTGGAAATGCACATGCTGGATAGTTTTAACTGTCAGTGATTTAGATTTTCTATTGTGTGTAGATTAGATTATTAGTAAGACGTCATCCTTGTGCTGCCTATCTTCAAGTCCTGTTTGGATCTTGATTTCATGCAGAGAGAAACAAGCTGATTCTCTGGAGTGAGTGTGAAGGGATGAAACAGAGAACTTGCCAGTTTGTTTGCCTTTTCCCCTTCTGTCTGCCCAGCAGAGAACTGATATGTGGGATAAACAAGGGAATAGAGTGATCGTATTTCACTGTTGCATTTAGGTATGCCCCTGCACACTGCTCAGTTGTGCCCATCAGCGTAGCACTGGATGAATGGTGTCTGAGTCAGCCTCTCCTACTTTCCCAGCAGTCTTAGAGATGTAAACCATCAAATAGGGTTTATTTGTGTCTAGAAAATGAGACTTATTGAGATGCTTATGTCTTTTTTTTTTCACCATAGATGACATGGAAACTTAAGACAAGTAGTGCTTCCGAGAAACCTTGTGAGTCTAAAATAAGTGGCGCAACAACACAGAGAAAGAGACAAGGTAGCCATGCTATTCAAGAGAAGATGAAATAAGGATGGATTTTGTACAGGTGCAGCAGGTAGGATCTTTCTCCAGGGTCTCTTCTGCTCCTTTTTCCCTGGGTATATATTCACTAGTTCTTTTCATTCCTTCCTTTTCTAATATCCCCTCACTGCTCCAGTCAGAGAGATCAGTGAGTCTTTTTTTCAGCTTTTTTAAACACTCCCTGTGACCAGAGGGAAAAGAGAATCACTGGAAAACAAAACAAGAGTAGCAGTGAATGCATATTGAGGGTAATGGTGGAAGAGCTACAGCTTGGCACAATGAAAATAAAAAAGTGTAATGCCTTTTAAAAATGAAACCAATTTAAATACAGGTTTTCTATGGCCTGACTCATAAAATCTTGTTTAGTATACTAACTTGCCTGCTTCTGTTCTGAGGGCCTGGCTTTACTACTCAGGAGTAAGAAGCAGGGCTGCAATTTTCCATCACAGGACTTCAGACAGGCTCCCCAAATCCTGTAGTGATGTTTTGAGTATTAGTGGGTGGCACTCCATGGCTGAATTCTGATTTTTTGGGTTGAATAAACCTACTGAATGATGACTGTCTACTGTACATACACTTTTTTTTTTTTTTTTAATGTTTGAAAGGAAACCCAAGCAAAATGGCTTTCAGAACATGGCATAGAAGTTGCAAACTGGAGAGCTTAATTTTTTATTTAGGAATGAACATTGACATTAATTAGTTAGGCCCTGAATAAAATAACAGCTTTTGTAAGCTTATTGTGCAGTTGGGCACATCTAAACTTTCCTATTCTAAGTGTTTTGGAGCAGCTTTTTTTATTTATCAAGCAGAAGTAAAAATCAGGAAGATCACAGTGTTTATGGCATCCCATGCACAAAGACAGATAGGTATATAAAGGTAGGGGTAATATGCAAAGGATTACAGAAAAGCTAACTAAACTATTTAATTTTCATATGTACAAGCACATGACAGGACATGACTTTAGCACAAGGAATCTGTTCATTAAAATCCTATGCACAATATTAACTAGAAATTCAAATAAAGCCTTGCCTTTGCTTTCAAATAGAAGAGGGATTGGCATACTTAGATTTAATGCTTTTAAGTTCTCTTCCAGAAAACAAAACATCAAACAGAGCTGGAGTGCAATTTTTCTGAGTAGGAAGGTTGCTGCTCGGGGACAGAAGGCAAATTATTATGTGTCTGATTTCTGCAAATCTTCCTTCACAGGAATTGTAAAATCCAAATGCTGAGGAAGACATGCAAGGGTTAATAAAATTTCCATTCCAGTGAGTTTTGCTTGCCATTATTTTCTTTTTCTTTTCTCCCTTTTAACTGATTCATAGCATAAAATCTTCCTGGACACCTAATTATCAAGCCAGCTCACAGTCACAGCTGTCTGCTTGGAGAACCCATTAGATGCAGCAGTTGAAGCCTCCATAATTCCCCAAACTTCCCGGCTGTGAATATTAAGAAAAGATTTTTACATGTCATATGCAATTCGGAGGTGGTGTGAATGGCGTTGGAAATGACGAGCTCTGAATGCTTGTCCATCACTCCATTCACTGGTTACAGGTGGTCTCATTTTCCACTTTCAGATATCGGCTAGCTATGACAGCAGGCACTTAATTTGCATGTTCGACAGACAACAAACGGCCCTGTGCATGTCAAAATAGGTGGTGATGCGTGACAGTTCCTACACAATACTGTCTCCTCTTTGCTTGACCTTTGACCTCCCTGCATGTCTTCTTTCACAATCAGGAAAAAATGCACTTTTTGGCTTTGGAATAAATTTGATACCAAATTGATTATTTTCCTTTCTTCTTTTTATTCTTGTTTTTCCTCCTCCTCTACTTTTCAAGTATGCATGCATCCAGCCTTTCATCTTAACTGCTGCAAAACTCTGCCAGAAGAGTCTCATAAAATTTAAAAATACGTAAGGAGTGAGAACAGGAAGCTCCTTGTTAAAATTCATTGTTGTTAAGTTGCTTGAAAGCTCTTTGTAAATGCAAATGTAACCTTTAAAAGAGACCTTAAGTTGAGTTAATATTTGTTAAAAATAAGGTTTTTTAAAAAATCACAGAAGTGCTTTATGTTCATTTTTCCTCAGGCTGTATATCCATCTTTATATGTGCAACTTGAATAGTTTAGTATACACTTCATCACGACATTCCTCCAGTGTTTTTATGACTGCTGTGTCTTGTACTAATGTTAAGTAACAAGAATCAGTCTTTTCGCATCATTAGAAGTATACTTAGAATTTATAGTCTTATTTAAGTCAAAATGCTAAGAAGTAATTAAAGTGCAAAAATGTTTGACTGACGGCAGGTCCATGCACTTTGTTGGGTTATTCAGTGTTTGGTTCCTGGGGATTGCAGCTTTTTGTAGGCGTGCTACCTCCTGGTTAAATCACATCAAAGGGAAAGCTAAGATGAGCCAGATTCAAGCACAGCTCAGTATTGCAGAGTTTATCCAAGCACCTGAATTTTAATTCCGAAGATACACGTTCTTCCTTGTCTAACCAAGAATGACCATAATCCTCTCACAGATCTTATCTGAGCTCCAGCTCTTGTTTTAATTAAGAATTAAAGCATGACAGCAGATAATCACACCTCTGGGGTGTTACAAGATTTGAGATGTGGTTGTGTACCCAATACCCGAGGGTGTGATTATTCTGCGATAACCCCACCCCTAATGAGTCATCCTGTCCGGGCCTCGGTAATGGGCAAAGCGCGTTGCTGCTGGCTTCAGACATTGAGCTGGATCAGCAATGCACAGTGGGCTGATCACGGGCGATAATGGACTGGCATGTCTTTTCTGTTGTTTCACCATTTTCTTTAGTGTTTTTAGACCATTAGAAGACTTGACAAGTTGCAGGCATTCGCCGCCCCCCCGCCGCCCCAGAGTAAAATCCCTTTCATGAAGCAGCACCTGGTGAAACTTGATGGATATGGAACTTCCATGTTAATTTAAGAAATAAGACAGTCTCTTTGATGTGTAGCTGAAGCGCTTACAGCATTACCGTGGTGAGTTTGTTCTGACTTTCCTGTTGTTCCACAACAACATACTGTCAATTTGGATGGTAGCTGAAGGCAGCAGATGAGGTCATGCTCCTCATGAGCATTGAAATACTTGAACAGAATGGATTGGTTAGGAGCTCAAACTCATCATTGCAATTTACGTATGAAGTTAGTCAAGCACACAGCAGGGTCATTCTCATACCAAAACCCATTTCTACTACTGGTGTTAATCCTGTTACTGACAGGTGGTACTCAGAACCATGATTTTGGTATTGGCTTGCCTAAACCCTAGTTGAGAATGGATGGAACTGCAGCTGAGAGATGAGGCAGTTCCAGCTTTTAGCTCCAAGAGGTGCTGGGACAGAGCGGCAACAGAACAGCTGCTCCATGCGGTCCAGTTGGTGTGTGCAAACACTGGTTTCCTTTAAACAAAAAAGTTTGCCAGAAAGATCAAAATAGAAGAGGTAGGTTGGCCATGTTTCCTGTCAGTCAGATTGTCCGCTGGCAGCTCAGGAGGGCATTTTAGTCTTTACCTTTAGACTTTACCTCTCTGTTCGCTGGCATTAGCAAAGACACCGACTGAGGGAACAACTGTTTTGCTCAGGGGGAAACAGTTGTTCAAGCTGAGCTGCTCTTCAATGACATTAACAAGTTGACTGAACTGCCAGCTCTGGTCTAGTCCAGGAAGACAGTTATTTCTGAGGTTAAATCAGACTTTGGGGTCAGATGACCAGTGAGGCTGCAGCAATTCATGATGGGGGCAGTTTAGTGGTGGAACCAGGTCCAAGTCACCTGAAGTAGCATGGTCACTGTAAGAATAGAAACTCTTGAAATACAGTAGAGTTGACTGTAAGCTCTCACTTTCAAATCGTTATATAAATTTTATTTCTCATATGTCAAGGCCTTGTTAAACAATAATCTGATGTATTTGCTGTTGATCATGGATTTCTGAATAGATATTTCATAGGTGCCAGTATCAGTTTAACAGGCTGTACAAGAGCAGCCAATGCAGAGGATATTGCAAATTGAGGTGGAGCTGAAGTATCTGGCTGGATGGATAGAAGCCAGCAGCCATCAGTCTCTCAGTGGGGCTTACCAGCGAGGCTCAGGGCTCTGCTAATGGCTATCCAGCTTCTGCATCTGACTTGCGTCCAGCCAGCTCAGAGCACAGGCAAACGGGGAGACAAGCACATGATGTGCAGGGGTTCCTTCAAAGTGGATAGATTAGAGAATTGCATATTTGTACAGGGTGAGGTGTATTCAGAGAAATAAGGGAAGAATGTAACCATGGAATACAGCTTATTTTAGTCCTCTCTCCCCTCCCATTTTGTAGTAACCCAGCCAAAGGCGAACTATATGTAGCATCAGTGATGAAACAAAATTAATTGGGATGCGCAAGAGCCCTTGCTCTGTCAGTTGTGTTTTCTTACACATTTGCTTTGGCATACATCCTGGAGTGCTCTGGATGCTTACTCTGTTTTCCCATTAGAAATTCACATCTGTATTTGTAAGAATTCATAATGAAAATTCAGAATCTAAGTGAAATCCCAAAGAAGATTGCTTTTCCAGAATTGCTTTTCCAAAAATTCCCTCCAACATGGTTTGATGATCACCTTATCTGTTGATGAAATTATATTTCTTTCTTGATTTCTGTGAACAGATAGGGATGCAAGCCCAACACTCAGCTATCCAACACTTACTTGAGTGACCATTGCTTGAAGATCTGCCTGTACATATAATTTCTATGCTTTTCATTTCTCATCCTTAGTTGGGAATATCTCACTCATGAAGGTACAGGGTTTTTTAAGCTTTTTAGCACTGGAGCTCTGATGAGTTGTGCAAGACTTTCTGGATGCCTGAGGGTGTAAGACAATGAATTTTTCAAAACTATGGGTGACTTATCACTTTAAATAGAAAAAAAGCTGAGAAGAAAAACTTTCTGCTGTTAATTCAAGAAGTATAAAGTGATATATTAAAGTAATAGGAATCAGGAGGAGTCTAGTTTATTTTCTCTGATCTCAGGAGCATGTATATATAGTTTAAGAGTTATTGGTAATCTTTCTCTTACAAAAGGACACCCTTATAGCAATACTATGTTTGCTACCACCTCATGCACTGAAATACAATGTTTAGAATCATAGAATTGATTGGGTAGGAAAAGACCTCAGAGATCATCAAGTCCAATCCTTGGTCCACCTCCAGTCCATTTACTAGATCATGGCACTCAGTGCCACGTCCAATCTCAGTTTAAAAACCTCCAGGGATGGTGAATCTACCACCTCTCTGGGCAGGCCATTCCAATGCCTGATTACTCTCTCTGGAAAGAATTTTTTTTCTAATATCCAACTTAAATTTCCCCTGGCAGAGCCTAAGCCCATGCCCCCTTGTCCTATTGCTGGCTGCCTGGGAGAAGAGACCAACCCCCACCTTGCTATAACCTCCTTTCAGGTAGTTACAGAGAGTGATGAGGTCACCTCTAAGCCTCCTCTTCTCCAGACTAAACAACCCCAGCTCCCTCAGCCTCTCCCCATAGGACTTGTGTTCTAGTCCCTTCACCAGCCTTGTTGCTCTTCTCTGGACCTGCTCCAGCACCTCAATATCTTTCCTGAAATGAGGGCCCCAGAACTGAACACAATACTCCAGGCGTGGCCTCACCAATGCAGAGTCCAGGGGAAGGATCACTTCCCTGGTCCTGCTGGCCACGCTATTTTTGATACAGGCCAGGATACCATTGGCCTTCTTGGCCACCTGGGCACAAGTGGCCCAGGTGGCTCATGTTGGCTCATGCTGAGCTTCCTGTCAATCAGTACCCCCAGGTCCCTTTCTGCCTGGCTGCTCTCCAGCCACTCTGTCCCCAGCCTGTAGTGTTGCATGGGGTTGTTGTGGCCAAAGGGCCAAATGTTTAGTATCGTTCCATTGTTCCTGAACATATTTATATGTAATTGCTTTTCATTGTGCAGTTTAGATGCTCATTAAAAGAGAGTAAATTTTATGGTCTGCTTACTACAAATAATTTTTTTTTCCTTTCTAGTGTAGCCTTTTGGCTAAATAAAGAGGAAAAGAAAACAGTGTGACAATTGCTGTTGGATCCATGGGTGACATAGTTCCATCTACCTGTCTTCCTCCTTTCAATTCAAGTGTGCTTACCAATTAATGATGAATTGCTGAAAGCTCATTAAAATGTCTTTTGCCCTAAGTTTGACATATTTATTTTTTATTTCTTTTGAATTATAATTGAATAATAAATTTAAATTAATAAAGAGGAAAATTGCAGTATACTTCCATATTAAATAAATTTATAGTGCACAGATTCTTCAACATGAAAGAAGACTAAAACAAGACAAGAAACAACCATAGCATCTAAAAAGAATAAGAAAATAAAAAGGTTTTATTTTTATTCTGTTTTGTGAGAGCTGGTAATATACAAGTGTAACACAAATGCATCTTTTTTGAGGTTAGACTCTATGTTCTCTTTTCAGACATCTGGAGGAGGCAGGGTCTGTCCAGCACCTAGCTCACTGGAGCCTATGATCTTGGAAAGCTTTTCATCAATGAGAACAATCTCAAAAGTTTCAACTTGCCCTCAAAAATTAGCCTAAAGCATATTGCTGTATCAAAAGGAAATATTGGAGTTCTTTTAGTTGCTCTAGCATAGCTGAGGTTTGTTTTCACTTGTTAAAATGATAAGATCATTTGTCCTTGTCTTTATTTGTATATATGATGTGAATTAAGGAAGTACTGCTGTTCCTCTTTCTTCTCCTCTCAAAGTGTTTGACATAGAAGCCCTAGAGCATCATGCTCAGGATACCAAATCTACTGTGCAAAAGCTTTGGGAAACTGAACAAGATCCGGAATTTGAGTAAGGAGATTGCACTATGCATAGGTGGGACTTATCTAACACATTTTAAATTCTTCTGTCAACTTGAAGTTCATTAAACTCCTTCTGTAATCAGGAGACAAAGTGTGATTTGTTTCAGGAAAGGATCAAAGATACCTGAGATAAATATACAACTGTCTTGGAAGGGAGTGCAGAACAGTCTCAGACTAGATGCAAAGATTCAGATGAATGTTAAGTCATGCAAGTTGTCTTGCACGTACTTATTTTCAGCATACACAAATGGTACTCTGCTGTAACAAGAAAGGCCTGAAGAGAGTATGTGAGAGAGTTTGTGATCATACAGTCACACTCATTTGTTGGTCTCCTGTGGCTTAGGGTGGAGTCTTACATGAGGGGCATGGAAGATGCAATCAGAAAATAGTTAGGAAAGGGCAAGCAACAGACTTGCAAGTTGTATTGTTAAAACACATCTTCTAGGGTTATGATTTTAGAAAGTCTAATGATGTCTTTATTGTAACTCCCAAAGTACATAGAGACAAAGGACTTTACCCCTTTTTGGGTATGCTCCTTCCTTCATGAATAGAAAAAGTTTTGCAGGTTGCTCTTCCCAACTTGTCACATAGCTTTATAACTGCTTTACTTGAAACACTGTGCCCAACTCACTGAATTGGCATATGCAACTGTAAGAGCCTTTCATGGGGACAGTGGTTCATATGCATGAGCAATAAAGTCAGCTCCCAGATCAGACCACTTCAGTGGAACATTTCTGAACCTTCAAGTAAAAAGCAACTTGAGTATCACCTCTGGCCTTGTAATTTTGGGATTTCATTTTGTTTATTTTTTGAAGCAGGGTCTTCCATACCATCTTGACAGTATATTTAAATTATGGCAGCTCTAGAACTGGTCTAAACTTACTTCCAGATATCCTGCTTTTCCTTTGTTTACTGTTTCTTGACTGTTGATGTTTCAGCTGTCAGCATGCACATAGAATGCATATATTTTTGTTTCTAAAAATTTGAAAAGGAGGTAGAAGACTACTTCTGATTTAATTTTTTTTTTTCCTTAGGTGTGATATGTGCTGACAAGTAGGTCATGTAAAAGTCAATCTGTGGTCAGCCATATCTAAAACTGAAAACCTTACAGCTTCTCTTTGTGGGTGACTGTGATACTCCTACTGAAATAAACTTTAAAATGTATACCCTGTGTATGAACTCTCAGGAGTTCTCTTTTGTGAGTATAACACTGCAGTATATTTTCCACTTGCATGAGGTCCTAGAATAGTAGAAAACTGTTGCATATAAACATATGCATTGGGGCTAAACACTCTTAAACCTTTTGCAAGAGCATGCATACAGCCCTTGTTCTTTAGGGAAAGCAGTGGTTCTAGTTGTGCTCTGTTGCTGTATTAAGTCTTAAAAGGAAATTAGAGAAGAGTGCTTGGCCTAGAGAACTGCTCCCTTTTCTCCAGCTAGGACCATGGGTTGTAAATCAGTCATTAGGATAGAAAAGAAGGCATGACACTTCTTTATATCCCCTTTACCTCTTAATATCTTTCTGTAAGGGAGAGAGAAAAAAACCCATCTGACTTTATGAACAGCCAGTTCTCACTGAATTTGTACTTTTTGTACTAATTTATATCGCAACAACCCGGTTGGTTTTGGTGGGATCACAATTTGTTTCAACCAAGGTGTGTCCTACAGGGAAGTGGAAATAATTAAAATCTATTCTTTAGCACATAAATATTAGTAACTCTGTGCTACTAGTAGTGTCTCTACTATTCCTATTGCTATGCTCCTGGTGACTATACTAGTGACATGAACATAGTGACTCCACTCCCCAGATTTGGTCACCTGTTTGATAAACTTTCCATGAAAATTGAGAGCATATACACAAATTTTAGAAAAGGTCTCTTTCTCATACTCAGTGCTCTAAAATGTACAATTGAAAATTGCAGCCAGTTTTAAATCTTGCTCTTATTATCCTGCCTGATACATTTCATTGTGTTATGTTATTCAATGTGTCTTTCATTTAAACTTAAAAATGTTACTGTGCTGGTTTTGGCTGGGGTAGAATTAATTGTCTTCTAGTATCGGGCTGTGTTTTGGATTTGTGCTGAGCACAGGGTGGATTATGTAGAGATGTTTTTGTTATTGCTGAGCAGGGCTTACACAGAGCCAACGTCTTTTCTGCTTTTTGTACTGCCACGCTGGCGAGGAAGTTGGGGATGCATGGGAGATTGGGAGAAGACACAGCTGGGACAGGTGACTCAAGCAGACCAAAGGGATCACAGAATCACAGAAAATGCAAAGCTGGAAGGGGGACTTGGGGAGAATGAATTCCAGCTCCTGGCCCTGCACCGGACAGCCCCAAGAATCATTCCATGGGCCTGAGAGCATTGTCCAAATGCTCCTTGAATCCTGTCAGACTTGGTGCCATGACCACTGCCTTGGGGAGCCTGTTCCAGTGCCCAACCACCCTCTGGGGGAAGAATCTCTTTCTAATATCCAGCCTAAACGTCTCCTGACACAACTTCAGGCCATTTCCTTGAATCCTGTCACTGGGCACCACAGAGAGATCAGTGCCTGCCCCTCCTCTTCCTCTCATGAGGAAGCTGTAGCTGCAATGTCTCCCCTCAATCTCCTCTTCTCCAGCTGAACAGACCAAGTGACCTCAGCTGCTCCTCATACGGCATACTCTCAAGGCCCTTCACCATTGTTGTTGCCCTCCTTTGGACACTCTCAAATAGCTCAATACCTTTCTTACCTTGTAGTGCCAAAAATGCACACAATATCCAAGGTGAGGCCGCCTCAGTGCAGAGCAGAGCAGGACAATCCCCTTCCTTCCTTGACTGGCTGGTGATACTTCGCCTGATGCCCCCCAGGACAGGTTGAGCCCTCCTGCCTGCCAGGGCACTGCTGACTTGTATTTAACTTGCCATCAACCAGGACCCCCAGGTCCCTTCCCATGGCACTGCTTTCCAGCACAACACCTCATTCCCCAGTCTGTACGAACATCCAGCGTTGTTCCATCCCAGGTACGGAATCTGGAACTTCCCCTTGTTGAGCTTCATATGGTTGGTGATTGCCCAGCCCCCTAATTTGTCCAGGTCTCTCTTCAGGGCCTCCTTGTCTTTGAGGGAGTCAGCAGCTCCTCCGAGTTTTGTGTCATCTGCAAACATGCTTAGCATCCCTTCCAGACCTGCATCCAAGTAATTTATGGTGTTGAAGAGAACAGGGCCAAGAATGGAGCTCTGTGGAGCCCCACTAGTGACAGGCCACCAAACTGATGTCACTCCATTCACTATTACCCTCTGTGCTCCATCTGTGAGCCAATTGCTCACCCACCACATGATGTGTTTATCCAGCTGTGCTGGACAGTTTGTCCAGAAGGATCCTGTGAGAGACAGTGTGGAAAGCTTTACTGAAATCCAAGATGACATCAGCTAGCTTCCTTCGATATTCCATTATTGAGTAACCATTATGTGTGATGGGGTCCTGCTCTCCTGGAGGTGGCTGAACACCTGCCTGCCCATGGGAAGGTTTTGCTTTGCCTGTGTGGCTTTGTCTCTTTCTATTAAATTGTCTTTATCTCAACCCATGAGTTTTCTAGCTTTTAACCTGGTAATTCTCTCCCCAGTCCTGCTGGTGGGGAATTGAGCAAGGAGCTGAGTGGTACTTGGTTGCCGTCTGCGTTAAACCATGACAACTACCTAAAAAGAGAAGGTATTTTTATATTAAATCATTCTTGGTAATTTGACACTGTGATATATGTACTCTTTTTTGTTTGTTTGTTTCAAATTTTAAAAAGTCAGTCTTTCAGTGGAATAAAATGAAGAAATTTGGACATATTAAGGTTTTTTATTTGTTTCTCTTTGTTCGTTTTTTGGTTGTTTTTTTCTTTTTTTTTTTCCAGAGAGATATTTCTGTACATTTATGAACTACTTTGACAAGCTTATTTTTGTATTGACTCTGGTAGAGCAAAACCTAATTTCTTATGTTTTCCTTCATATTTTCAATCTAGCCCAGAATCAGTGAGAGCAAGCATAAGCAGCTAAAACCTGTTTAACCTCTAGCTTGGGAAGGAGAAACTGAACAAGTGGAGAATTTTCCAAAAGAAACAGATTTATTTAAAATCTACATTCTTAGTTGCAAACTTGATCAGGTAGAACAAAGGTGCTGATGAGATTTTTTTCCCAAATATTGTTCCTAACCAATTCCTTCAATGCCAGGTTCAGACAGAAATCCAGCCTTTCAGAGTCAATTTCTAGCTTTGTGATTTCAGGTAATCACCCAGACTTTTGGTTTCATTTAGAAACTCTCCTGCAATACAGTTTGTTGTAGCAGGGTCCTGACTTTAGAAAAGAGTTTTCATGATTAGAATTTTAAGACGTTGCAGATTGGTGAGTTCTGCTTTCAGCTTTATCCCTTCAAAAACTATTAGAGTCAATTCTCCTTTTCAAAGGTAGTGCTATATAGAATCATAGAATCATAGAATTGATTGGGTTGGAAAAGACCTCAGAGATCATCAAGTCCAACCCTTGGTCCAACTCCAGTCAGTTTACTAGATCATGGCACTCAGTGCCACGTCCAACCTCAGTTTAAAAACCTCCAGGGACGGTGAATCTACCACCTCTCTGGGCAGGCCATTCCAATGCCTGATTACTCTCTCTGTAAAGAATTTTTTTCTAATATCCAACTTAAATTTCCCCTGGCAGAGCTTAAGCCCATGCCCCCCTTGTCCTATTGCTGACTGCCTGGGAGAAGAGACCACCCCCAGACTAAACAACCCCAGCTCCCTCAGCCTCTCCCCATAGGACTTGTGCTCCAGTCCCTTCACCAGCCTCGTTGCTCTTCTCTGGACCTGCTCCAGCACCTCAATATCTTTCTTGAACTGAGGGGCCCAGAACTGAACACAATACTCCAGGCGTGGCCTCACCAACACAGAGTATATAATTAACTTCTTTATACTAAGACATGGAAAACTAGGTATTACCCAAAAGACATTTTTAAGTGCCATTTTACACCATTTTACATTGGTGTAAATTTTAATATGAAATAGAAGTTCCCTCCTTACCTTGCACCGTCGAAGTTGTGAATTTCCTTTTTTCCATGATTTGTCAGACTTTGCGAATATGACCCAGGGCAGAATTTGAGCATCTGAGTTTGGTTCTGTACACAAACTGTCTGTGGCACCATGTCACCTCACATTTAGGTTTCCTCTGCCACATGTCCCTTCTGTACAGCGTGAAGTTCCTGACATTGCCAGTAAACTCTTACTGGCAGAGATGGGGCCTAAACTAGATTCCTAAATCTCTGAGGTGACCATATGGCTGACGAAAAAAAAGTCATTTACTATTTAATGATCTTACTCGTCTAGCCTCTAATCACAGGAAGTATGATAAGGAGAAAATAATCAAACTAATTGTTTAAGAGTCAAACAATACCAAAGGAAAAAAAAAAATCCTACAGTTATCCTCTAGAACTTCTAATGTGACTTACTGCAGCTCCCCTGAGCAGGAAAACTGTGTCACCAAAAATTAATAGTTCTTCCATTCCTGTTCCCATCTTCTACTGCAATTCCAAGATTAATCTGAACTCTCAGAAGCTAGTGTGATACAAAATGATTTTTAGTTGCATTTAATTTTAAAAAGCATAAGTAATTTCCAAGGGGAAAGTTGAAATCTCATACTACCATGCAATATAAATATAAAACAGAGATCTTAAAACACCAGATATTTCATACTGCTGATAGATAACTCTTGTATTATATTTGAAGCAGAAAGAAATGGTTTTCCTGATTCTCAGGTTTTACTTCTTTGTGTCTCTTTTATTTTCATATCAAGGTCTCCTTTTCCTATCAGAAATTCGCTGCTTTGTCTTATGGAATGAAGGCAATACATATCATTATATCTCCCTTCCGTCCCCGTCTCTAGCCTCCTTTCTCCAGACCTAAAGGATTCATTTTTATTAGAAAATATCAGTTGGAAATGCTGATAATAAAGTAATAAGAAAAATTGTCTAATTTTCACCAGAAGTATTAATGAAATATACAGAAGATCTAAGTAGGGTTACAGTGTCCAAGACATTTTTAATAATTAATGGTTATGTGATAACACAGTAGTGTCGAAGACATCCCCGTGAACTCTGCTTATAAAAGTATTTTCTGCAACAATCCTGAAGCATTGTTATGTTGAACTGCTGGAATGATAGTAGAAATTTTTATTATATACCAAATTTAGAAAAAGAAAGATGAAAGAAAAATTTAAAGCAGGATAAAATTAGCCCAAGGTTGTTGTGTACAACTGGGGGGAAAAAAAGCAAAAGAGATTATAAGGAGTTAAAATACTCAAAATATCATAAATATTAGTAAGCTATAAGCGCTATCTCTCCTGCATATTATAGGATAGCTTTG
>VWZG01010871.1:48124-84868 GCA_013396735.1 Grallaria varia
GCTTCTAAATTTTATCAGACCAAGTTGGGCCTTTTTTGTCTCCTCTTAGTAAAATTCAGACTGGGAATATATTGGAATTTTTGAGATAGAGAACCTTCATTTAGTCAGAGGTGACAAGTGAGACTTGCATACTTGCAGAATCTCCATGAAGGGAAAATGCCAAAAACACCAGAAAGGACAAAACTCAACTGCTTTTGTTTTGCTACAACACAAATTGAAAAATCATCTTTGAAATAGAAGAATTCACACATATAGAATGGATATGGACCTGATAAAATCCAAAACCCGGTCCAAAATTAGATTTCGGTGAAAAGAGCATGAAAATCTTTGATTTTATTCTTTTCTTTTCTGAATGTACTATCTGCAGCTTTTCCTAAGTCTTGCACTTTTCCTTTAGGTCTTACACTTCAGACTGAGATTGTGCTGATTACATTTAAAAGCGTAAATTAAAGCAAGACCATAAACTTAGTTAATTAAAGGTCCTTAAATTACTGTCAGTCTATAAAAATGTAAGGACTTATTTTTTTGTTCAGTGCTAACTTTGTTAAATCTTGATTGTAGCTACAGAATATTCAAAATGAAAGAAAATTGCAGCGAATACACTCAAAGCTATGAAATTTTTAAAAAATGTTTTGTACTAAACCAGGTGTATAAATGGCAGCATTATTTGTTACACGTGTCAATAAATTTAGTCCTCCTGTTCATGAATTTTAACATTTAACTGCATGATATGTGTAACATTATGCACACTAAAATAATTTTGAATATGGTTTTGTCTGGAAGCTAAGCAGTTATAAGTTTTTAAATGACAGAATTAAAGAATGAAACTCAAAATTAGCAGCTAAATTAACATGTGCTTGTATGTGCCTAAATATGTGTGTAGCAGTAAATTGGAAAAGCTTGCTGTAAAACCATTCAAAAAGAACACTTAACAGGTAGAATGATTTAGTCGGAGATCACTAAAAATGCTGGGACTTGCCAGCTAAATCAAAAAGTTGGAAATGTGTGTAAACTTTTAACTGTAATGTTTTGTACTATTCATGGGCAACACAGTGGTATTCTTAAATCCACAGTATATGAAATGGTGGGATTAAGTGTAGAATTTAGCACACACTGGGATCTCTTCAGCGATACTCTTGACCAGTAGCTGGGGAGGTAGGCTGAAGGGGTTTTACCCATGCAAAAAAAAATATTTTTTTTTTCAGACAAAGGGAGCATCACTTGGGGAGAGTATATGTGTGGAATGACAGGATGGGGTGGGAGAGGAGTTCAAGTAGTTACAGTGGTATGAAAATAAGAAATTACCAAGTATTTGCAGCCTTGACTCCAGCAGGTACTTCCAGGCACCTGGTGGGAGCCTCAGCTAATATGTTTGTCTTGTTCACTCCTGGAGTGAAAGGAGTCTAGGTGAGTTCTGGAGGCCAAATAGTTCTCAGCAATTAACATGGCAACTCCTTTGTCTTACGTGAAAATAACCTCAGGCTTGCTTTCTGTTTCTGTGTCATGTTGTTACCTGCATTTTGATTATAGTAAACCATGACAAGGCTGAAATCTGAAGTATCAGAAAATACAACACTTCAAGGCTTTGTTCTTCCTAATAGCTTTTTATCAAGTGATCTGTATCATCCTTCTCATCTCCTGAACCGCTCCCTTGCTGGAGCTGGTTGCCTGCTGCTGTTTCCTGGTGGTAGTTGTGGTTTTCATTACCCTTTGTTGGATATGTCAAAACTACATAATCTTAATTTGTTTGTGCAGCTCACCTTTTAATATACTCTTTCATAAACCCAGTTAAACAAATATAATTTCAGCCTTTTGATCTTTTATCTTCTCTAATCCTAAATACTTTGTCTTCATATAAATTTAGGAAGTATTTCTTTCAAAGCCTTTGTCTTGAATATCCTGCTCCTTTGCTGCTGCTGTTATTTGCTCTGAATTTTTTTTTTTCTTCATTAAAGGCTATTTAATGACCACCCTGTTCTTACTTTTTTACCTTTTGTACTTCTGTGGGCACAAATATTCAGTATTTCTTTCTGAGATATCACTACCTGTTAGGAACTTGTCTTTCACATTATGCTATTTCTTCTGCGCTTGAAATTCAGCAATGCAGCGCCCTGAAGGAGGGATTGTTTTCTTGTCTACCCAAGCTCAGTGATATGCTTTTAGCAGAGGAGGTGCGGTATTATATAAGAAATACATTTATTTCCCATATCTTGTATAGGATTGGAGTAGCAGATAACAAATGTGTATATAGTCTCTCCAATATGCTTTGTAAGAAGCTTATTCCTCATTTACTGTAAGTTATATTAATGGGTTATCTTCATACAAAATGAATAATGAAGTTAACACAGTAATTAAAAGATGGTTCCTAGAAACAGAAGAAAAGAGTTCTTTTAAGGTTTTGGTTAATGTCACTTAACTGGCAATATTTGGCTAGATGCACTTAGTGATTCTTATCTGTGGCTCCTGGCTGCCACATGTCCAAAGCTGGTTTTACACCAGTTTATGATATTTCAGCACACAAGGTTTATCCAACAAGATCTGTTGGTCATACACTAAATATGACCTTCGCATCTTCTAACTGTGCACACAGAATTTCCTGTGTAAGGAGGTGAGGTTTGTGGTCCCTAAAGCAAGGCTGCCCTGATACTGAACTGAGAGCCTTTCCTAAGTACCTCAGCAATTTATGCCTCTGTAGTTAATTTGTTAATGTCTGCACAAAACTTTACCTCTGACAGTGTGCGACTGCTAGTGAAGAAAAGGAAAGTAAAGGTGCTTTGGATACCTCATTGATATTATTAATTAAATAAAACTTGGCCTAGGCTTCCTCCTCTCTGCTTCCTCGAGAGGAGCCTGCCAGAATTGTAGGAGCAGTCACTGTTTCTGCTTTGGTGGATGTACTGATGAGATGTAGCGTCTATTGGAACTGTTTCTCCCACTCTGAGTCTGTTGTGACTGCAGCCTGCCAGTGCTTGGACACAGCCGTGTGCACAGCTAAGCTCCCGGGTCGGTAGGGCTGGTGTGTGATTGTGGCTTGGCTGCACGGGAACAAAGCTGTAGGGAGGAGGTGTGTGCAGCAGGCTGCTGCTGTAGGTTTGGGTTCTCTTTCATGCTCAGCTTCAGGACTGGCTCTTACATGCCAGCAGTGACTGAGAGTGCCACTTGTTAATTTTGAGTCTGAGTTTTTTGTTTTGTAGAAAAGCCAGTGAGATGCATCTAGGCAACACATAACAAAAAATAATGTAAGGACTTATGAACAGTTCTGATCAAAGATGTTCAGTGCAGAACTTTTGTTTCAATGCAGAAGAATTTTTGTTTCAAGGATGAGGCACATGTTTTTCTGCTTATCTGCATTGAATCAAAGTAGTGCAGAATTCCATTTCGATAATATTTTGTGCACTGAAAAAGTGATCAGACTATTGGGCATCTGTTCATAGATGCCCCACAGCGCACAGATCTTAACTTACCCTTTCTTTGTCTTTCTTGTTTATTAAGATGTTGCTGAAGAAATTCTAGAGAAAAAACTCTTTTTGATAAATTATATTTCTAGTTCATCATTCTAAACCAAAAGTTTCTTTATAGACATTGTATCTGCAGAAAAAAAGAATGAAATAGAGGGAGTGCCATCTAAATCAAATAAATGTGAAAAACCCAGAAAAGAACATAAAGAAGAAAAAGTTAGGTAAAGCTTACTTTTCAAGGGGAAGAGAATCCTAAAAAGAAGAAGAGGTATTGAAAAATGTGAATTTGTGACAACTAGCCCTTTCACCATTGTTTCTGCAGATAAGAAGAATTTCAGAGGATTGACCAGTGTGTAGTTAGATTTGGAAGCTAGTATATGAGCCAGATTTTTTTTTTTTTTTCTTAAAAATAATGATTTTTTTTTTCAGATTCCATCATGACATTAATGTAAGAGTTGTGTAAAATGTAGGGAACATGTTGCAGGGGAAAATAAGAAGTGCAGGGATATGTTCCTAATTGTTATAATTGTAGGAGAAAAAGAGTAACTTGAACACTGAAAGTTGGCAGCTAAAATATTGTTGTCTGCTTTCTATCCCCTTGTGCTGAGAGTGAATATGAAGAAATGGAACTATGAAACTGTGGAACATTCCTCGCCCCCTCCCTCCTCCCCCTCCCATTTTAAATGAAGCACTGCATTACCATAAGTCAAATATGGTATAAGGAAATTTTGGTCGAAAATGAGGTCTTGGGAGTTGTTTGCTTGGAGATAACAAGTGCCTACTGTTGATCTGACTGTTTTTATATTGAAGTTGCACCATGAGTCATGTTTTAAACTTCTGTAGTTGTGGCTCTGCACAAGAAAATTATTTGATCCTCATTTGCCATTAATTAACAGTTGTGCGTATATTCCTTGAAAATATATTTTTGTATTAATGTATATTTTATGCCTTTTCATTCTTTGATATTTTGTAGACTGTCAGTCTTCATTTTATCAAGCCTTAGTAGTTGCTTTGTGATGGAATTTTAGTTTTTAAAGCCCCTTCTAATAGTAGATTTGCCATAGTTTTTAATGCATTTCCTTAAATGTTTACACTTCTAAAAATATTTTGGAAGCAACTTCAGAAATCTTCCTAGAAAATGGTTAGAACAGAGTGCTATTCAAATACTTTTATTTCTTTGGGTTCACTTAACAGGCTTGTATGTGTGCATAACTGATGCACTTGCTAAAGTTTGGGTTTTTCCATTTCAGACCTGAAGAAGGGCTGATGTCTTTGAAAACCTTTCTGGTTTTCCAATTGCACCAGGAAACGTAACAAAAGATGTTAAAACAGAGCTTGTAACGGCTTTATCCTTTACTGCAGATGACACCAAAGTGGTGAAAACTGCAGGATAACTTATTTAAAAGTAAAGCAATAAAACTACTGAATGTACTTACAGCTTATATTCATAGTGGGCAGATGATATGAAAGTGGTGAAAACTGCAGGACAACTGTGAAGAGGCCAGGATGATGTAAACGTAAAGCATCAGTAATTGCTCCATAAGGGAAGCAATTGGCAATAGCCAGTACTTTAGAAAGAGACTCTATTAGACATTACAAAAATAAAGCAAAAAATTAAGGGGTTTTCCACACTATACTTATTTAGGAAGGGTTCTTGATAAAATTTCAGACTGCCTTTTAAACTTCACCCTTTTTACAGAAAGCCACATCATGAACTGTCTGCATGAGACATTTTTTGTGTGCACTAACCATTGAATTAACGTCTTTTTTAATTAAAGCAGAAAACAAGAATTACCGGTGAGATGTCTTTGGATATAAGTTCTCACTGTTCACAGACTCACACATTCACAAGTGTGTTTTCCTTAGCAATACCTGGAAATATGATGTATAGGTATATCTCCTACAGCATTGAATTTTCATCAAATAGACAGATTTACATGTGTATAAGGGACATCAGAAGGAAATCTGTAGTAACACAAGGGAACAAATTAGGTGATTCAGAAGTGTTCTTGAAAACAAAGTAGTGAGAACTTTTAATTCCTCAGAGCAAGTGATTTTGCCTAGCTCTGTATCAACAACTTCCCAATCTCAACATGAAGTTTCTCAGGGGTCCAAACAGACAAATAATATCCATAATCGCTCAAAGAAAGGTGCAGATTCCATCTTGAAAATATATACAGTGGGTTACAGATGTTACAGAAAGCCAGATTTTCTGCAGATTCTAGTGTACAGAAGTCTGGATTTTAGTTTTCAATGAACTGGACCCTTAGCTAGAAAAGAAAAGCAGTTTAAAATGTACTTTGGCAGCTTTAGTATGCTCAAAATGTACACTTATTGCCATATCATATCAAACACATTTGTAGCCTCTTTCACGCTAAACTTTCCTTAATGTGCTTTACAGAAACAGATCAACATATTAAAGGGACACTGTCAAGGCTGTTACTCCTAAAAATTGACCTACTTTGACACTGGTCCCCTACTGAAGCTTTTACTTCTGAGATTTGTTCTGTGCACTTCTTCCTGGATAACTGTTCTACACAAGAGCTAGACAAAAAATATACATTCAAATTAATTTTGTATTAAAAGGAGAATTTTAGAAAAGATTATGTTATGGGTAAAGTTTAAGCATGGGATATTCAGCAGTGTTTTTTCTTAAGGTTCAGATGTAGCTGCGGTCTCTATCAAGATGTGTTTTCAGAGGACATCCCAGTGCAAATATAATTTGTGACTGTTTATGTGTTGGCAGGTTGTTAAATACAAAAGGGACTAACATTTATTGAATTTCTGTGTGTAGTAAGAAGTCCATTCAGCCAAAAAGTTTTTTCTGGCTTCTCAAACTTAGTAGCCATCTTCCAGAAGACACTTGCATTTGCTTGGAGTAGGTATTATCTGCTTTCCCACAGATTAGGCATTATATTAAAATCAGGTGCTAATAAACCACTTACAGTCTTGGGTGTGCCTGCATCTTAGTTTATGTGTACTGATTCAATAAAACATTCGTGTAAGTCATTGTATGCCACAAAGTAATATCACAGCCTGCTGAATTAATTACAGTGACTATCTTGTTCAAATCATAACTTTTCTCCAATGATTTATAGTCTTAGGATATACTAATTTAAAAAATCCATAACTTTAATACAAATTCCTGTAAAGGTAGCCCAGCAGTTCTGGATTACACAGGAGTACCTAGCTCATACTCTTTGCTATTTTTCTCCTAACTGTCAGTTATTTCATAATGACGGACATTCTGAAGTACTGGAAAGACATACTTTTAAATACAACATCTACTGATCCAAGATCAGTGGACATCCATTTCAAACCCCAAAATTCATATTTCTATTCTGGGCAATTGTGTTATAAAAATCCAATGCTGAGTGCATGGCTGCACATGACTGACATCTCATCCTCTCTCTATTTGTATTGGCTAGTAATATTAAGAAAAGAAATTACTCAAAACTGATGTTTTCATGACAACAGACCTGATGTTTTTACAGGAAAGCTGACATTTGTAAAGTCTTGCGCCAAATCCTGTGCCAAGTCCCACATTTCCCAGGTGGTGTGATCTGGCAGTGGTTTTGCTGGATCTATACCAAAGAGAGAATTTAGCATCCTCATGCAAATAATTTGCAAGCCAACGCTACTGAAAATCAACCTATTCTTCTGCATTAATTGATTTAAAGTATTTGATAGCGAAACATTTTATCCCAGTATTCAGTCATACTGCTTTTCTGTCCCACCTGTGTAGCTAGCAGAAAGACTCATAATTTGTTTCAAAAATCTTGTTCAAAGAAATAGAACAGCATCACTATTCATTCTGCTACTGTATTTCTTCAGTGGTTCAATATCTAATAATGCTTCATGGTACTAATATTTGGGGATTTGGCTGTCATCAGAAATGAAGTACTTATTTTAACAGAGATAGTCTATTGAGAAGGTTATAGACTTGCACTTCATTTTGTAATGTCAGAAAAATTTGCTATGTTTGATTTTTTTTCCTTTGCTCTCTTCTTTGGGGAATTAATTTCTACAACAAATGGACATTACTGTTGGATTTCAGAACTGATTCTGTGCAGTTTTCATGGACGCCTCTGGCTAGCTGAAGGCTGCCATCGTGTAACTGTTGCTACCAGGCAGGCTACTTGGTTGGTCTTAACTCTCATTTTCCCCCTTCCCCTCAGGAAATTTCCCCGAAGTTTGTATCCCTCCTGGCTAACCCCGTAGCTGTCTTAATAACCTGAAGCCTGTCCCCAGGCTAGCTGTCTTGGTGCTATCTCATCCTCTGTCTTGCGAACCCAAAAGTAGTTATTGTGACTTCAGCAGAGGGTCAGGATTATCCACTGTCGACTCTCTTCTGAGTTTCTAAGCTGCTTTTGGTCCTAATAGGGGCCTCCAGCTAGAGACGTGCCTAATCTCTGCATGCCATTTCTGACAGCTCTTCTGTGTCCACCTGAAATGTGAATGGTTGCATATCACAGGGAAAGGGGAGAGTGATCAATACAGGGTTCAGACACAGTTACGGACCAAATATTTAATGCAAACCCAGCACTTCACTTGGTGTACCTCAGGATGAATAGAGCTGAGTGGCAATGTTTATGGCACAGATGACAGACAAAATGCTATTTAGCTCTCATTTCCACTTCTTTGAAGGCCCTGGTGTAAATCCTTCATAATTTTCAGCGCTATAATAAACTAGTAACTGAACAAATATTATTATTGTAAATAAATACATGGAAGGGTGATTTTTCAGGATCCATTTATTATCCTTAATTTTTGTAACTCTGTACAAATGCTATGGCTATTGTAATTTCTATCTATATTCTGATTTCTCTGTGGTTTTTTTTCAAAATTTGCTAGTAAAAACCTCTTCAAAACAACTTGTTCTTGAGCATATGTAAAGTGTTTTGGAGTCCAAATATTGCACATACAAACTTTTATGTATGTCTCATTTTTATTATATTTCTCCATAGGTTAACATCATATCTGCAATATGTATAAAAATTTATAGTCCCACTTTGTTTTTTCTGTCCTTTTTGACTTTTTTTTTTTTCTATAATGCTTGAAAAAGCTAATAATTATGTAAAACATTACATCTAAGGACTCTATAGTAGGGCAGAAGGCAGTATGGGTTCAAGCTTTGGCTGCTGGGTCTTGGGAATATCACCACTGCTATTAGTCCCACAACTGTAAGACCATGTGGGACCCTGTTGCACCAACTTCCCTCAGCTACTGGTTCCCAAAGCTATTAACTCGTGGTGAACCACAAGGATCTTCACAGGGTGAGATATTTGCTTGTAATTTATTGAAAAAACCCCATTGTAAAACCATAGAACAGTTAAGGTTGGAAAGGAACTTTGGAAATTGTCTGGTGTAACCTCCTGTTCAGGGCATAGGTAACTTCAAGGTTACTTTTCTCTTGTTCTTCATATTTCTTATTTATAGACTGTTTATGTGTATAGTGTTTTATATATATAATGTTTATTGTACAGGTCCATGTTCCAGAAAGATGCAAGAAAGTAACTGTACATTTCTGGTATATCCTAACACACCTTTCAAATTGCGGTGTATCCCTACAGAACTGTAAAATATAATATAGTCTAAATAAATGACTGGTTTACTAGGGCTGTGAAAAAATATTGCAATCATCCCAGATGTTACTGCTTTAACTAAGACTTTTTAGCTTATTTAGGCAAGTTGCTGTCTAATTTCATGGCCTCAATTGGCCATGGTCAACGGCCTCGACCTAGAAGGATTTCCAAAATGTAGGGAGCTGCATTTGATTAATTGCATTTTTGGATTTTTTCCTAATTATTTCTGAAGCTCCTTGGTTATTAATGATATTTTTCTTATATTCTGTTTATTAATTTCTTATTTTATCTTTTCTTTCAATTCCAGGTTGACCTCTGCCTTGCTGGTAGAACATATACCTGTCACTTCTAAAACTAGAGCACAAGACTTATTTGTTTCTATTATTTTTGGCTTATGGAATGTGATCTTTCTCTGGGTTTTTGTCTTAATGCAGAACACTTTACTGATTTAGTTTCATCTTCCTCTTTCTATCATATTAAATTATTCACTTGTTTCAGTTTTAATGACTTTTTACAGCTGGGCTGGAATTTGTGCTCTCCTGAAGGGGTCGGAGTGCAAAGTGCTGTGTGCTGTGTGCTACAAACGTATCTGGAGGTATTCCTAGGAAAAAGTAAAACATTCTCAATAGTAAGACAGAAAGAATTGGCAATATATTTGCAGTGATTCTCGCTGAGGTATGCGTGCTTCTCCTCATGCTTCTCCTTCTAGTAGAGAGAATTTTGTTGATGTGCCAACGGAAAGAGGAGATGTTCCAAGCATGCCATTCAAAGACAGATATTTCTCCTTCAGTAACAGGGTTCTGGTGGCCCTCTGTCACAGTGATGATATATAAATGCTATTTACTTGATTTTTAAGGAAAGCATCAACTACTTATTTCACAGCCACTCCAAAAGAAGAGCTGTCGCAGTTTTTTTATCCTGTATATTCACAAGGAAATACAACTGCATTGTTCTGAGGTCTGACTCTGCACTTTTGCCTAATCAGAGCCATTTTCCTGCTTGTCATGCATAACATTACTACAGCTTTAAGCAATTAATTGGATAGTTCTGTACTAAGATATCCACAAACTGAAGCCTTGTGCAGCATAACAGATGAGCTGTCTGCGTCAGAACGGCAGTCTTAAAGATGACAACCTGCAACGTCCAGCAAAATTTCTTTCTTGAGTGACAGTCCTTATTGCTGACACACATTTGATGCATGCTAAGCATATCCATTGCATGTCAGTTTATAGGCCTTTAATTCTGCAGACTTTTCAAATTTGTTATGAAATTCTCAGTATAGTTTTAGGGTAAAGTCTCATAGACTGAGATCCTCCACATCTCTGCTTGAAGATTACAACCTATTATAAACCTCATTTTTTAAAAAGGTAGAATCAGTATGTCTTTGACCAAGTTTTCTTGACTTGCCATGAAATGTGCTATCCACTGACTGGCTGCTATTCTTTCTTTGAAGGAGCTGAGTTTGTTTAAAGCACACTGTAATGGTTTTGGTAGGGAGAGGTAACAAATGGCGCAAGAGTAATGATGAAAAATATGATATAAAATGACCAAAAGTGTAAGATTTAATTTCTACAATAGCTCAGAGTTTCTATGTAAGAAGTTTATGGCAAAAAAAATTTGTCTAAAGATTTCTACAGGTACTGAACAGAGAATGGTCCATCACAGTAGTGCCTGTTTATATATCACTTGCCTTTGCATCACGGACAAGAAGGAAAATCTGTCAGAAAATAAGAGCAACTGAATCAAGTGAACTCAGTTGGTATAAAACATCCAAAAAGTGCCAAAACCAAGTGTGGGACATAGATAGTCTGGATAACAAAATTACTAATTCAGATTATGCACAATTATCTTTATTTCAATAATCTTTGTTATTAAAATTACCTTTTTGAAGGCCAGCTAGCCTTATTAAAATATTGAGAAAAATAAATCTTCTGGAGATGGTAAAGTGCAATATCTGACTTAGAGATCAGGGCAGGCCAAAACTATGAATCTATTTGTATGCATTACTGCTTAGTCTTTTAAAATTAGATTATGTGGATTAGGATTCTGTATTTCCATTGTAATGAGTGGTAGCTTTCTCTGCGGTTTCTTGTAACTTACATAAAAGATGTAAGAGTGACAGAATACCTGTAACTTTCCAATGAGTTTTACAAAATCTGATTTCAGACTTAATGTCCCTATAAGATGGGTTGTGTTCATGTTCTCCCATTAACTTTTTTTTGGCCAGAATATCATGTTTGTTTGTTTTAAACAATTTATATGATAAGTGTTGTAGTTCTCTTAATGCAGTGATCTCAATCTCATAGCATCTTTTAAATGTATTAGTTATTTCAACTTTAACAGTTAAATAGCCATGAATATATTTTGGATGCCTATAGCAGGAATTTTCCCTTTAATTCTGAGATATGTGGTGTATCACCCAGTTGCTGACTACTGTGAACTTTCTGCCCACATGCTTCACATACTCAATTCAAATCATGTTCAGGACAGACTAAAGCAATTTAAGGAGCAATGTGAACTTAGAGTAGTTAGCTCACTATTTTCTCTCTATTTGTATGGACTGGTCATGGCTGTTCCAGTATAAATGGGTTTGGGTTGTGGCCAAGTAGATGCTGAGAGTGTAGAAAAGACTCTGGCTTGACTTCTGAAGTCCTGCCAGAGAACTTAGAGCTTGCCAACATCCTGCTGTAATTTCTGAGTCAGGTAATATCCTTTCCACAACAGCCATTTAGGAACACAAAATCTTTTGAAACTCTTGATTGAGGGCAGCCATTGTCACATTAAGTCAAGTTCCTCTCAGCAATTAAAAAATTGACTGGTTTCAGTAGCTCCAGGACTTTACAGTCCTTTTTTTAGGAATTATAATCATGTTTGCTACCAGCCAGAAGAAGCAAAAATATGAAAGTGTTAAGAAAAATTGCTTTTTCTTTGTTTTGTGAATTAGATAAGTAATTAAAAATGGTTTTAAAAAGTAAAAGTAAAAAACAGCAAAAACAAACATTAAAAAAAAGGTTAAAGATAAGACATATTTAAAAATCTAAAATTTTATTACAATGATTTTTTTAATTAAGCCCAGAGCCTGCAGGGAGAAGGTCCATTGCAACATCTGAAATGAAAAATATTGGTGTTCTTCAAACTAATGGATTTTTTTTGTTTGGCAGCTTAACTGTAATTTTTACTCTCCTGTGCCTTCCTGGTATCTCTGGGGGATGTGCTTCAGGACCTCCTTGCCTCATCTTTCCCTTAGCAAAAGCTGCTTTTTCAAGTTGCATCACACCCCAAAGTATTTCCTGCTTCTTGTTAGAATTCACTGAATAACTCCATTGGGATATAGTTTGCTACAGGGGAAATAAAAAGGAGTGGTATTAAGCAGTTACCTTCAGTTAGGAATTTAAGAGTGAACCTCTCATCTTCAGGAGAGGACAGACAGCAGACCAATCGTGTGGGCAGAGATTATTTACAAACAAGAATGAAGTGCGGGCAACCAGGGTCATAATAATCTGAGTAGGTGTTCTATCCGTCAGAAATGCCATTGGGAAGAGGCACTTACTGTCCTTGCATAACTGGCACTTGCCAAGTTTTCTGCAGGGTCTTCCTACTGCAGGTCGGGCTGCACAAAAGATCATAAATGTCACACCCAGACTGATGTTCCTGCCTTGTTTCACCATGTAGTCACTGTCTGATTTTACTAGTTATACTAAATATGGAGCAATCAGAAACATAGAACCATTAAGGCTGGAGACGATCCCTAAGGTCATCGAGTCCAACAATTAGCCCAACACCACTGTGTTCACCCCTAAGAGATGTCCCAATGTAAATACTAAACTGCATCAAAAATTAAGAAAAATACAGCATTAATATCTTCCTTATTGCACATTCTAATGGACAATAAAAACACTTCCATTTTACACATATGGGATTTTTTCTACAAGCTCCAGATTTCTGTGACTGAAAGAAATCTTTATGTTTGCCAGACTCAGCTTAGGCTTCCATTGCCACCTCTTTCCTTTTCACGTTTGTTCTGCACAGTTTCTGTTTCTCTTTCAGAAAGGATTTAATTTACAGGGTTAGTGTGTCTGTTACTTTCCTGTCCACAAGTGAACAGGAGAAAGTAATGGAGGAAATGAACAGAGACTTTTGCTTAGTGATTATCTAAAGCAGGGCATAAATGAGCTTACCTACTTGCATTTGCTCCTTGTTCAGATCAGCAAGAAAGTTGAGACAATCTAGAGAGATGCCAAATTAGGGGTATTACCAAACATTTTAAGAACTGGAGGAAAAGTAGTCCAGCATATTTTACAGCATACAAGAGATTTCATTTGATAGAAGGGGCAAATGTGTGGTACTGAGATACAATAGCACGCAAAAAAATCACAGAATCACAGAATTTCAGAGTATTCTGAGTTGGAAGAGATCCACAAGGATCACTGAGTCTAACTCCTGGCCCTGCACAGGACTGTCCCCAAGAGTCACACCATGTGCCTGAGAGCATTGTCCAAATACTCCTTGAACTCTGCCAGCCTTGGTGCCGTGACCACTGCCCTGGGGAGCCTGTTCCAGTGCCCAGCCACCCTCTGGGTGAAGAACCTCTTTCTAATATCCAACCTAAACGTCTCCTGACACAACTTCAGGCCATTTCCTTGAATCCTGTCCCTGGGCACCACAGATTGGAGATCAGTGCCTGCCCCTCCTCTTCCCCTCGTGAGGAAGTGGTAACTGCAGTGAGGTCTCCCCTCAGTCTCCTTTTCTCCAGGCTGAACAGACCAAGTGACCTCAGTGACTCCCCATACGGCTTCCCCTCAGGGCCCTTCACCATCTTCACTGCCCTCTTTTGGACATGTTATACTTTGATGCCCAAACTGCACACAATATTCAAGGTGAGGCTGCACCAGCGCAGAGCAGAGTGGGACAATCCCCTCCCTCGACTGGCTGGTGATGCTTACAATTCTAGTAAGAGTCTGAATACTATCAATTCTAGGAAAAAACCAAAACACTAAAATACCTTATAAAATAGTTATGAGGTATTCTGAAATAGGTGTTTTAATTACTTTTTACTGTAACATGTGTATTAATGAGTTTTCAAACTGAGAAATTTTTTAAGAAAAGGATAATAGGCTCTTTATAGATGCACTAAAAATTCAGAACATGTGAATGCAAAGTTGTTCCTTTGTTTCCAGCCTTTTAATTATATTTCTATTATTTCCACCAAAATTACCTATAAAACTACTGGACACAGTAATGAAGGACTTCTTCTCAGGTCTCTGACATGCTGAAGGCAACCCAGGCAATTCAGAAGACTTGGACTTCCTGTGGCACTTGCAGATGCCTCACATGCCCATGAGCAGTCAAATGACACTACAAATCTGTGTCTTTCTGTTTTTTCATGCAGAAATTAAGAGGAAAATCATTAAAATATCCTAAAGCGATGAAAAATGTGATTTTCAATCTCATTTTTTCTAAACAGTGTGTTTCAGTGTTTAATGTTAGAAACTATTAGTGCCTAAAAACTATTAATGTCAAATCATAACCAAATTCTAGCTTGCATAAGGGACTGTGCTTCATTCATCGTGCTGTTAGTATTTTCAAAATACCCAATGAAATAACAGATGTTTGACCTATTAAAGGAATCTGTTAATAAGGGAGTGAATATTCATTTATTCATTGGCACAAATATTTTAAATGCGTCATGTTCATGAACAGGCTAACAATTCGTGAAACAGAATAGAGAAAAGCTGCAAAGCCTACACACAAGAACATATTTTTGTGAGGGTAAGAGATGTGTACAACCTCATTGTTTGAGGGGATTTGCTGGCATGAAGTATAAGAGAAAAGCTAAGAAAGGGAAAATAAACACCTTTTCAGGTTTTGCTAAGACAATAATAAGCAGCATTTGTTGTCATTACTGTAAAAGTACATAGCTAATCTACAGTTAGTAGTAAAGAAGAAGCTTCCCATGTCAGTATTAAATTGTAGAACTAGTGCTTCTTTGGGGGGATGACCTTTCCTCTGCTGATGTCACCTAATCTTTTGCCTTCACACATTGTCATAAACTGCATTTTTCTCCTCCTGCTTGCTCTGGCAGTATTTGTCATGTATCATTTCTTTCTGCCCCTGCTTCAGAGGTTCAATCAATTTGCTATTTTTATTTGTGCACAGCGTCCTCGTCCAGTCACTCTGTAGCTCCTGACACTTTGCTTTTCCCCTTCCCCTTCTCCATCTCTCCTCTGTAAAGGACTTAGTTGTGTATTACACCCTAATTCATTCAAAATGCTGCGTACCTTTCTAAATGATGGCAAACTTCTGACAATGCAAGAAGATGAGGAAACTAGAAGTCACATCAGGAGGACCTGCTATGTCTGCTGTGACAACAGGGGAGGAACACATTGACTTTCTCTATTTAGGTCTGAAAGCACCTGTGTTGTGTTTCTGACAGAGAAGGAGGGAAGGTGAGGACCCAAACTGCTGGTCCTCTTCTGTGCTGCCACTCAGCCCGACCCACAGCATTCTCTCTCTCTCCTCCTTCCCTTCTCTCTCTTCCTTCTCTTCTCCTAACAGCTGGAGAAACAATAAAATAGCTGAAGGCTTTGCTGAGAATTATGCAACTCATATCAAAATAAGAGAACTACCCTTTCCTGACCGAGAAAGTAGGGAGAGTAAGAGATGCTAATTTGTGCCCATGTGTGTCACAGGCACTGTGTTCCTGGGTTCCAGCCTAGACTATTTCTTATTTTACTCCTGAATTCACTTTAAAAAAGAAACAGCATTCTTTTCTTTTTTTTTTGCTTATTAAGGTCCACATTTACATGAAGCTGTCAAGTATTATGACATGTAGTATTAATAATGTGATTTTCATTATTTTACTGGGGGTCTGCTGCACTTTTATAAGAACCACTGTTATGAAACATAAAAGTTGCTGGTGGTACTGTCTTAATCAGGGACATGGAAAGAAGCTCAGCTAAGATGCCTGTTACAGGAGCCACAAGAAGAGCAGATATTTTGCTGTCTCTGTCACTCCATTCTTGTGGGGCAATACTCTGACTATTTATACTTGCATTGCAATGATAGTCTCTAATGCTATTCTCAAAATCATCCTTTGGCCAACAGTGATAACTACAGAAAAGAAAGCTTAAACTGAAGTGCTCAGCTGGTCGATAGATGTTATTGCTGAGGAACAGGAGACCAGCTCCAAGACCAAAAAGCAAAATCATAATCTCAAGGATTTTATTCAACCTACAAAGTCATAAAGAGAAATTTGAATATAATTTTATGATGCCAGAGCTTAAATTATAAGACAAATGAAATATATGAAGTATATGCAAACTTAAATACCTTTTTTCCTACTGTTATCATAAGCAAAAAAAAAATAAAAAAAAGTCTCCTTATGGGTTTGGGTTTGGGTTTTTTTCTTTCTTTTTTCTTTTTTTTTCTGCACTGTCCAGTCTGGAACTCCTGGTACTGAAATGCATTAACAACATATTATTCTCCTTCTGAATAGTAATGCATATGCAATGGGTTATGAATTAAAAAACCTGTCAGCTTTCCTGTGATGGTAGGTAATTTAATCTGTTTCATCTTTCAGAAAGAGAAGACGAGACAGGAGGATGGTTGACAAAGTTTTCAAAAAACAATAGTAAATCCAAGATTATAAATCAGTGTTTTTCTCTTCTTATTTCTGTGTTCACTCTTGTACATGTACTAAACCTTGAGAGAGAGGGAGAGACTGTCCTCATAAAACTTTAGCTCAGGTTTGAAAATCCACGTGTTCTGAATAAGCATAAAATTTTCTGTGCTCCTTTCTAAGGAAAAAGTTCAAAAGACTTAGAGGTTTTGTGTAATTGGGATAAGCAACAAGATTTCATGCTTATCCAAATAGTGCTAAACCTCTCAGTCTTTGAACTTTTCTTTAGAAGGGAGCATTAGTTATAGAGATGGGAAGGAATGTATATAAAGGAAAAGAGAAAGTACAGAGAAAAGAGAAGTGTCTCTGTGTGTCTGTGAGTGAATATAGAAGTGTCTTTTGCAGTGGTATGGAAGATTTACTTTGAAGGCAGTAGAAAAGAAAAAGGACATGGAAATATTGCATGTATAGTCCATCATTGTAAAGGATTAAGTACTTAGGTCTAACCTTTCAAAGGAGCTAAATTTGTATTTCAGCACATACACATACACAATAAGTTTATCGAAGTATTTGAAAATCAGTCCACATGTAGTAGACTGAGATCCAACTTCAAATTCTCATATGAAAATAGATATGATAATTATGAAGTGATAGCCTAATTTTTTTCCTTGCATTGAAAACAACAAAGTAATTATGTTAAGACATGCTCTATTAAAATAACTGCAGCTATGGGTTGCCTGTCCTTTACCATGTTTCTCACAAATGCAGATTGTTTTAATGAAATAGGGACTTGATGACTATTAATCAGAACATACTTTATAGTAAAATGGTCATATACTTTCATGTTTACAGTGTCTAAAGGAATGATTTCAAGACATTATGTTACAAGAAATAATAAAGCAATAGAGTGAAAATTACTTCAAAAAGGCAAATATATCCAAATCCCAATATCCAAATGAACCATGGCTGCCTTTCTAAGCTCTTTATTAACTTGCCAGTCAAACTGGAAGGTCTAATGGAAATTCTGTATCTGATACTGGCTGAATGAAAGTAATGAATGTAATACAGTTTGGAAGTATCATTTAACTGAATACACATTTAACGGAGTTGAAAACTGTTTCCCCAGGTACTGTTTGTTCACAACTACCCCTATTAGTGCCATCCGTTAATTATTCACTAAGAATCTGTTTCTGGTTTCCTTTATGTGGATAACAAGGTTTTTATTGAGCTCAGTTATAAGAAACTTATGTATTTTCAATATTCAAAGCAGTTTATGACACATTTTTGAATTTAATTCAGCTGCCTAAAAAAAAGGCCTCTTTGAAATTGCAGACGAGCTGATGTACCCCAACCTGATTTTTGCTGCCATCTCAGAAAGATTTAACTTTCCCATAGGACCTGTGTCCTAAATGCCTTATAAATATCTCAGATAGCCCCAATAGCTCTAGATGCCTATGTTTAGACAACTGACTAGAGATGTAGGTCTCCACTGACAAAAGCTCAGATGCCAGTCTCATTAATAGACCTCTAAATTTAAACTGACAAAAGAATCACACCCAAAATGTCACGGCAATAATTATGTACTTCAGCTGCTAAATGGTTAATGAAATTCTGAGATAGATAATCAACAAACTTGTTGTCTTACAACACGAGTGGCATATCAAATGCATACACTGAAAAACTTCTAATGCAAAGAAAAACAGGTCTTGGTAAGCAGGTCAAAAATGTCAGTGCCATTGAACCAAGGCTCAGGCATCACTGTCTCAAATTCTGTTGCACTGATCTCCTATTATTGCTTGTCTTCTGTGAATTTTGCCAATCTTGATATTTTTTTCTTCAGTGAAATGATACTGAACTATAATGTGTTTTGTTGAGATGAAGCTGTATTATATGTACTGACAGGAGGGTAATATGTAGCCGGATCAGAAGAACGTCCAAGATGTAAGGCTATACTCAAATGAACCTATAAAACTCCTAACCGTATTAACATTCTCCTTCAGCCACATGACTGTTCTAATGAGAAACACGAACATTATTTTAAGTTGTATGTAATATATATTTCAACTTATCTCTTATTTTTCAGATTAATGCTTTCTACTTTATAGAATAAAGCTGAACTGTATTCTGTGCAAGCTAATAATTACATCTCCTATGAAAAGGACTGAGCCCCTCTCTCGTTCTAAGTCCAGTAGATGTAACAAGAACCTGAACCATTTTATGACTTCTGCAGGTTGATAGTAGTTCCTGAAAATTTGCAAAACATAAAGAAAGGGACATTTGGGCCTTGCAGTTGGATTGCTAAGACCTAGCATGTAGTGGGAACTTCAGATATGCAAGTGGTTGCCAAGTGATTTCCAAAGTTTTCAAGAACTTGCAAGAGTTCACAGTCTTAATAAGCCCTAATTTTTTCTTGCTTGTTTGATTGTTTTTATTAACTTTCTAACCTCCTGGGTCCCAAGAATGAGGCTGATTAGTGACCTGGCCTGGCAAATTTATGCCCTTAAGACAGCATTTCCAGTAACACACATCTTCTAGTACGTTCTAGCAAGACTTACTGGTAGATTCATGTTAATTTTAACAGAGTCTAAAGCCACAAATCCAAAATTCTTTGCTTCTGTTTTATTTTAGATCTGAATCTCCTTTGCTGCCATTGGCAGATGAGCTAATTCCCTTGGAAGCAAGCAAAGCACATAATTATTTGCATGAAAAGCAAGCTCTCTGTGAGAATTCTCAGCTAAACCCACCCCTTAGAGGAAAATAGGAAGAGCACTGGCAATTAGATAAGCTGCACTTCAGACATGAACAAACACATTTATCAGATAATTAGCAGATACTTTTCTAGGTATTTCTGGCACCGAGATCCAAAAGCAGTGCTAAGGCAGGTAAGCTCATCTGATGAGAAAAGCCCTGTGGCTGCAACAGACTGCTAACTTGGGGGGGAGAATGCCCTGTGTTGTAAATCCTTGCATGCTTCAGACATCCAGTGTTCTTTGATTTGACTCTTCAGCCAGTGCTACCTATTTTCCCATAAACTAGAAGGCAAGAACTGTCACATTCAGAGAAAGAGCAGCCTCCTGCGAACTGTCTGCCTTTTGAAGGGGAGAAACCCCAATTGAAAGAACCTGAGAGAGGTATTTGGGCCAGAGTGTGGTGATGTAGCAGTCACACTGTACAAAATTATCCAGAAATAACTTCTAGTTCACATTTCTTCTTGGAAATGGGAACTGCTCTACTTTGCTACAAACAGTTTTGTCAGAAGCTGGTGTGTCCCCAAACATACTACCGAGATAGATGGCTCCTGTTTGCAGTGACCTCTGGAGGTCCAGAGAGAAATCTGGACCACAGGGAACCTTTAGAAGCAAGTCTTGCAATGCTTTTTTAAGGAAAGAGGACAGTTAATTTTTTTCCTAATGATAGGAATGTTCTGACAGTCAGAGTAGGTAACGAAGATGTTGTCTAGTCTAACAATAATTAAGAGAATAAAATATACTGCAGAGTCATTGCAATTTTTGTGCTCATATATGTGCATTGATGTGCATATAGATGTGCAGTTTTATTTATATAAAGAATATATATGAAAAAAGTCTAGTTATCTGCTTTCATAAATTAGAGAATGATCCTTTTAATGATCAAAAATGTTAAAAGATTGAACCACAAAGTGACTGAATGATCTTAAGTTTTTGTTTAATAAATCAATCATTTCAGCCCAGTCAATATTATTGTGAATAAATTTACTTTTCAAAATACAAAGCACTAGTGATACTTCAAGGAACAAGTTTATGAAAGTGTCTTGGAAATGTTCTTCCCCCTGTGAGCTATATGGTTATAGAAATTTATTTAAAACAGTTATCAATTATTTTAAAAAAATCCCCATAATATGAACATTGGTCTCCAATGTTGCTGACTTTTTCCTTTGAATCTCTCTGCATCTGCATACATATTTGTAGACATGCATGTTATATAATGTATGGAATACATACTTGTTCAACACCATCCAGTTCTAAGGGATTTTTGGACACATGAAATTAAACAGGTTTTACATGAGTATAGATGCAATACTTTAGAAAAGATGTCAAGACTAATTTTTATTTTTATTCTAATTCTAAATAAATATGTTTAAAGGGTAAACATGTAAAAAATAATGGTGATAACGGTTTCTCAACTAGTCTTATGATATACACTCACCACAGTATGCATAGTGTCCTATAAAGGCAAAGACAATGTAATGTATTAAGTTGCAAACATTCCTCCAAACTGCCTTAAAATATATTTATTCATTTGACAAGATTTTAAAGTATCTCAGCATGTCTGATTTTAATCTTCTGCTATATGAAAATTGCCAATCACAGGTTGCACAAAAATGAGGGACGGTTGTAATTTTAGCATCGCTGCCAAGAATAATTTCCTCCAGAAAGCAACTTTCAAAAGTCTTTGTTTCATTGCAGCAACATTAAGTGAAATTTTATAGTTCGCAATCTAGCCCATGTGTGCTGCTGTGGTTTCAATAGCTATGTAGGAAATATAAAAATACTATTTCGCACACAGGGAAGTTAAATTAGTTAGTGCTTGTAAGACGTTCTGAGAGCCACAAACAAAAGGTGGTTTGTAAGTGTCTGTATATGAAGACAATGAATATTACTCTAGCTGTGTGTCTTTCTAGATAAAATAACATAGAAATACTTTACTCAGACTGACCAAAGAAATAATGATTATCTAACATGTTAAGGAAAGGTTAGTGGTGTTGGGGGGAGACTTCTTTGCATGAATCTATACAGTAGTTTTAACACATAATTTGTTTATTCTGCATTTTTATTTTAATTTTTGAAGATCACAAGACTTTATAAAATACCTACCTCTAAATATCTATTCAGAGTGGTATTTGTTTAATATAAAGTTAGCTATCTGAAAGCTAGACATCTAAATGCCTTAGTCATTTATATTTTCTCTATAATCAGCAGAGAAAAACATGCATCTCCTGAGGGCAGTTCTTCCTTGGTATACATCAAAACTAGGTGGGATGAAACACCCTTCTGGAGATGTCTATCTTCATTCATTAACTATATAGGGAGCCTATTTTGGAATAGCTTTCTCTGTCTAGAAGTTAAAGATGTAATGGAGCCAAGACTCTCCCTTACTGCTCCTCTAATGAAAGATGCTGCCAATGTGTGCAAAATATCCAACTTCAATCTAGTCATTCTTCCCCTTTTAAAAGGTTGTGATTGTGTCAAGTTATTTTATGATCATGGCAAGCTTCTGCAGCTGCAGCATATGGATTCTAGGAAGAGCTATAATCTGCGTAATGTTTGTGCTTCACTAAAGTGAGTGTTTACTTACTGCGTTTAATTATTTGGTTATACAGTTCAAGCAAATGCCTACATATTTCATGCCTTTGTTCAGGTATTTAAAATACTGATAGTCTGCAAATGAAGGCAAGAGTAGAAATGGTAGACAAATAGAGATAACCACAGCCATATTTAAGCAGAGTCTGAGCATGAGTAGATAATGGCACCTGCTTTGCTGCAGTCAAAGAAAAAAAAAGAATGTTACCACTCTGCGTATTAAAACAAAGTAAGTTATTTGTTCTTTATCTTAAAGCTGACAAATTCAATTTTGCCTATGCTACTGTGAAACTTTGGCCAGGTCCATAAACCAATGGACACTGGTTTGGTTTTCTAAAAACTTCTGCATCTGTGAAAGGTGTTGGTGACTGTGAGCAGGAATAGACAACCTCGGCTGACTTAAGGATGTCACAGACAACAGACACACTTGTGGCAAACAAACAGGAGATGAAGGAGACAATGGACTTCTACAGTAGTGGCTTCTCTCTGATTCCTAGAGAAATATTTATACCTTTACACATTTAGCCAGCATATATCACTACCTGTATCAAAGGATATCTCTAAAACTGGAAACATTCTTGAAACTTGGAAGATAGCAATGTCAGATGAAACCAGAATTAATAATAAGAAGTTTAGAGAAGGAATTCACAGAAGGAATTGAGCAGGCAGTAAATACCAACCTCTGCAAAAAATTGCCACAAAAAGCACACCCAGTATTTCTGAAGAAAGAAATCATCCAGCAATGAGCATGGATTTTGATAGCTCATTAGCTGTGCGGTAGGTATGTACAGTTTTGAGCACAGACAAATGCAGACTTCGTTTACTTCCAAGCTATTTTCTTCAATAGAAATACAGGAATAGTGAAAAAGCAGGCAATAAACTCTCAGTTCTGGAGCTTGACCCCACTGTTTCTTCCTGGCTGGTCATTCCCTTTCCTCAGCCCCACGATGACTCAGTGAAATTCTTTGGAAAACACATCTGTCTTACTCTAACACATCAATTATGCAGTATACAGTTATTTTTATTTAGTGTTATCCTTAGTCAGTTAATACATCTTTTATTCAGTGTTTTAGAAGTTTCTTGAACCACCTACTTTGGTGAGTTTTTGCATAGAGGGCATGTCATAGAAGCCAGGTAAGCCTTGATGAAATTGCAGGTAGCTGCTCATGAATGGTATGTGTGTGTTTATGACCTAAACCTCTGGTCTTACAACAAGAAGTACTGGATGACTTTACAAGTGGTGATACCAGTTCTATAATCCTTAAGCAGGTTGAAGCTCATAAGAACCCCTCTGTAAGTTTTAGATTTATGCTTCCTAAAACAATAGACTTTTACTACCTTAATGTGACAGACATCTTAAGAACAAATGTAGTGCCTGAAAAAACATAGAGCAGGAACACAGTTATTGTTTCTATGGAAGCCTTATTATGTAGAAAAGAGTCACATTTTAATATTTGCAACTGCTGGGTGATCTCAATAGTAGGGAGTTCATATTAGGGTTTTTTGAGCTGATTTCCCCTACCATTTTTTCCTCAAAGTGGACCTGTCTTGTCTTTAAACAATATCCATGATAACTCTCAATTTTGGTGGGGGTATTTACGTTCCATCCTCCTCCTAAGCTGGATGCTCTGAGAAAGCCAGAGTAGTTATGAGTCCCTGTTTGCTTCTTTCTTTTATGTGGACCTTGCAAGGCTCTTTAATAGCCTGTGCTGCTCAGCAGCAGATTGCACAGGGTCAGGAAGGTCAGGATGATTTGCGAGCTCTTCCTTGTGCGACAAGTTAGTTTTAGCCTCAAGTACACTCAAATACCGTATTACGAGTTGATGGCTTTCTAAAGTTGTTCTGCCCCCACACCCTGAAGAAGATGGATTGTCCATGATCTGTGTGTAGGATGCTGCTGCTGTAGTCTCTCTTCAGCTCCAGCTCACATATCTTACCTCTGGGCAACAGCACTGTGTAATTGATGTTCAGTATGCCTTAAGGGGTTAAAAGATTAATGCACCACAAAGGTACCCTGTAAGCTGCAGTTTTAAGGAGCTAGACTGCGATCTGCATTATTCGGTTTCATTAAGAGGTTAAAAAAGAAGTTGCACCACAATGTATAATCAGCCAGCAGCTGAATATAAATAGTTGAATGCAGTCTTACCTTCCTGAAAGTTTTTGTTGTTTGGGTTTATGATTTCGCCATAAACACTGAGTAGGATTATATTTGACAGCAATATTTTCTTCAATACAAACAGTGAATCAATATGCAATGATGGTTATTATTTTAAGGATTTCAAAACTATTTATGTACTTAAATGAATTTATAAACATAACTAAATCTAGAAACCCAGATTTCCCTGCTTAAGTTATACTGATTTAAATGAAGTCTTATGACTTCAGCAAGAAGTTGCAAATATCCAGCGCAGAAAAAAATCAGCTACAAGAGCATATATACTTGCATACCTGCATACATATACAAAAATAAGTACATATCCTCTCACCCTCATTTCTAATTTTTTTCTGTAAATGATTAGCTCTGCGAACATTCTGTCAAGGACACTCATAATAGGCAGACAAAGTGTTATTGTGGTGATTGTATGGAGAGCTGAGTAACATTAAACTTTGAATGTGAATGGATTTTTTTCCCAGTAACAAGCTTAGATTTCATATCTGATTCGGGCTTAACAATAGCAGTATAAGGCAAAAGAGAAAAAAACCTTTTATGTATATTCTGTTTAAATTAAGTGTTCTACTTTTTAAATTAGATGTGTAGAAGTTATTCCACTGAAGCTGGAAATTAAGTTCATTGAAAGCATTTGGCCATTAGCATAAATATCATAGAGGATGATACAAAAAAAAAAAAAAANATGACCTGAATAAGCCATTAATATTAAAGCTGCAGTCTGGCAGATATCTGAACAATAGTGAACATCACCCTTCTGGCCTGTCTCACTGGAGAAGTCTTCAATAGAAAAAGTGGTTTTGGTCTCATCTGAATCCAGACTCAATTCTAACTATTTACATATAACAATATAATGTAACAATAATGTTCTTGTATCCAGATTAATTTGTTCAGTATTTTCAGGAAAGTTCAAAAGGCCAGTTTAGAATAAGTATCTCAGGTCTTCAGCCTAAGAAATTGAAGCAAAGAGTTTGTCACATGCTGGATTAAATCTCAAAGTTGACTAACTCCCAGGTAGCCCAAAAGATCTGTCCTGCCTCTGCTTCTACTACTGATCTGAGGACATAATTGGCATTTATGTCAATGTTTGGTCTGGTTGTAGGCTGTTAAATGCTCGTACAATCCAAGGATGTTGGGAAAATTACTTTGAATCAGTTTGAACTGCCAGGAATTCCTGATCCCTTTCAGTATTGATCAAAACCGAACAGAGCTGGAATAAAATTAAGCAATCAATCAGTGCATAAGAAGAACAAAAATACATTGTTCTCACGGTAACAATTGGTGTTTAAAAAGTGTCCCCGGCAGTGAATAGCCGGGGACACTTTTTTCCTTGCTGGTTTTTGTACAAGAGTGTGGGATGAGAAAACCACCTCTTCCTCTTCTTGAATTGGCTTGAAGATTCTGTTAAAAAAAATTCTGTTTGAAGTGAAACACAATGGCTTAGAAAATTGGAGTAGAAACCTTAGGAAAATAAATGTGCTGAAAACAGAAGCAAAGAACAGAAGATGTGGAAAAGTATGGAGACTGTAGTATATAAAAGAGACACCTAGAAAAATAAAAAACTCCCAGCATACTGTAGCATATGTAGTGCTTAGTCTATTTATTTGTACTGAAATATTCCTAACTGATAGAAGTTTCCATGCATCTACAACGTAATTATTTTTGAGAATGTATAAGTTGTTCACAGATATTCTGGTTTGGAGGTTAGATAGGTTGCCATTACCCATATAAGTATGGTGGTCCCCCTTAAGCTGGCTCAGCTCCCATAGCTGAGCTATGACAAACTAGCTTCCAAATCCTCCAGACATCACAAAGTTCACAAGTCTTCAAACACCACATGGTTTGACCGTGTCAAAACCAAGATGTGCTGCTTCGTGGTAACAAGGTAGGAATCATATAACAAGTTGCTGGAAACAATGGCAATTACACAGCAAGTTAATTATACAATTATCAGGAGATAACCTGCCAGTGGTAATGTGGATCATATCACCACTATAATGCTAAGGGGTATTGCAATCTGGAGTCGACTGGTGTTAGCATTAAAAAACCACCAGGGTACAAAATTCTAAGAGGACAAACTATGGAGGTACATCAAAGGGTGACCTCTGCAAGATCACAAATATTTTTAAATCTTGCTACACTGTTTGCAGAACAAATTTTAAAGGCATAATTTGCTTTGAATGTCAGGGTACAAATTACACAGACAATGCAAAATTGAACCTCAATATTTTCCAATGGTTAGTGCCTTTTCAAGCTTTATTTATTATTTTATTTTTTATTTTATTTTTATTTCCTCTATTTAATTTTCTTTGTTCTTATTCTAAGAATCCACCCTAGCTTTCACATAAAATTGTATGTTCATGTAATATCACCCAAGGGATTAAAAACACTCCTTAGTTGCTTTAAAGAAACTAAACTGAACTTTACCATAGAATTTTGTTTGAATGAGATGTTAGAGAATCCCTTAACAGATCTCTTAATTCTGTTAGTTCACAAGGCACTAGTGCTTAAACAAATAGACTATAATTTTGTGAACCACATGCAAAAAACAAACAAACAAACAAAAAACCCAGAAAATGATGCAAGCTCAATTTGGTATATACAGCATCAAGTTCTTAGTACAGCTGGAACACTGTCACTGCAGTTGCCAAAGGTTTTGCACAAATTCATCTGTATCTCTGTGAAATGAGATAATAAGAATTATAATACCTGCTTCCCTCATCTTTGGTCTGATTAAGTTTATATGACAAACTTCATTGAGGGCTGTCTATTACTATGAGTACTGTTGGGGCCTAATGTCACCTGGGACCTTTAGGCATGATTAAAAGCAAGCGGTAATTACAAGCAAATAAAAATGTAATGTTAAAATTATTCAAATGTCATCTGTTGGGTGATTTGGGGTGATTTTATGGGAGTTCCTTCTGAGAACTGACAAACCTTTCACATCCATCATTGCAGTACAGGGAGGGCAGTGGGTTGGTTTTTGGGGAAAGCATCACTCTGAAGGCTCTGAGAATTGGAGCAGAGGATGAATGAGTGCAGAAAGAGCTGGAAGAGATGAGAGATCAATGCAGACAGCAAGGCAGCTCAAGGATGGAAAACATCATCACAGCAACATCGGGAATGAGGCAGGAAAAGCTAGAGGAAGTTGGAAGCTGTTGAGAAGTTCAAATTGAGAAAGAAGAGGCACCACAGGAAAACAAATTCCTTCTAAGGTGAGGAGAGTATACCAGCCTGTTTATTCTTAGACCAGTGATGAATACAGCAGTACGGCTGTCACTGATTCTTTTCGCACCAAAATGTTACAGTAGCAATGGGAGCAAAACTAGTTGTCAGACTAGAAACAAAACATAAGACAAAACAACATCCTTCATTCCTATCCCCAGAGTCACCACCAAGCAAAACTATTCTGTTAATATTTTATTGTTATTAGTCGTAAGTACAGCAAGGGAGCTATTACAAGTGAAACACTAGAACAGACTGAGCTGACAGTAAGCTGAAACATGCCTAGGGCAACCAACTTCTTTTTTTAGTGTTGTGACTTTCTAGCTTCTGCTTGTGATGAATAATGTGTCAAAAGAATCCCTAAACTCCTTTACTGATTACTAAGGTTACTGAACAAATGATCTGAGAAAAAGTCCAGTTTTGGGGTAACTATTTGGAAATCACTATTTTTCGTTTGTTAAAACATGCATGTTAACCTGTTCTTTCAGATCCTTAATTTTGCTACTGCCTATGCATTTACTTTTTTTAAATGAGGCTGAGCTTTCAACAAGAAGGATGTCTGTATGTGGAAAACAGTCCTGTGAAAGTCAATAAACCCCTTTTCCCACCCCCACTCATTTTATACCCTATTGAAAGTTGAGTAAACCTCGGATTCTGTCTCCTAATGGGGAAAGAGTGGTGCTGACAGCTCTCCAGTTAAGGAGTTGGTGGAAAATCTATATAAATATCTGTGCTTACTTAATAAAAAAAGGCTGAGAGTTGGAGTTGCTCAACCTGCAGAAGAGATGGCTCTAGGAAGACCTGGGGCCTTTCAATACTTAAAGGGGCTTAGAAGAGAGAAGCAGGCAAGCATTTTATTAGAGCCTTGTCCTAGTTATAGTGGCTGGAACCAGTTTATCACTGTGTGGGTGAAGCTGGAACTGTGTATTCCATACCCTCTCTGCCATTTATCATGAACTGTTAATGATGCATTGTTTGCAACAGCTGCCCAGGACACACCTGACAACTCAGGCTATGAACTGGGTGCCTGAGAAAACAGAGATAAGAGGGTTCCCTGTCTTCACACCAATGATTCAGGTGTGATAACTCCCCTCTGGGAATCATTAACACCTTCACACCCAACCTGAGGGGTCAAGTCTGCTAATGGGCCATCAAGTAGACCAAAATATCCTGTGACTCACTGAGTAAATTGCCCATTGTGAAACACCTCACCCTGGGGGAGGTACTGAGTGTTCCTATCTGAACACAAGCTTGGGGTTTTGGGACTTGGGGCACTCACTCACTCGTCAGACTGAGGAGGACCAGAACCTCAACAGAACTTCAATTGCCACTCTCAACCAGACTGCGACCACCAACCTTCTGGAAGGAAAACAGGTTTTCCTTTTCTTTTTGCTTTGGACTCAGGGGACCACGTGGTGCTCAGCACAGGGGCTGGTGAGCACCATTCTGTTTGTGGCCCAGGGGGCTGGGTTGTACAACTGGGTTTTGAGGGCTGAAACCAATTTTCCTTTGTATCAGTGTATCTATTGTAATCTTTTTATTAAATTGTAGTTCTGACTTCTAAACTCTTTTGAGTTGGATTCATTTCTCCTGCTGGTTTACTTTTAAACCAGCACAAGCCTCTTGCAAAAGGACAAGTGGTAATGGTTTTAAACTGAAAAAGGATGGATTTAAATTTGACATAAGGAAGAAATTCTTTACTGTGAGGGTTCTGAAACACTGGAACATCCCTGGAAGTGCTCAGGGTCTGGCTGGACTGGGCTTTGAGCAACCTGGTCTAATGAAGTGCGCCCCTGCCCATGTCAGGGGGATTGGAATTGAATGACCTTTAGAGGCTACTTGCAACCCAGACTATTCTATGATTCTGTGGAGAGTGCTTATAAATTAAACTTTCGGGGAGTGCTAATGTGAGACTCATTCTGATGACTGAAGGTCAGGAATCTGAAGCCAATAACAAGTAAAAATTTTTTCAGGCTGTGTCTGAGTATGTTGTGAGATCATTTGTCTACATGAGGTGTAGACTTTCAGTTTTGTATGTTGTTACTTTCATTTTTAGATCCTTGAGTTGCATGGAAGCAGAGTTTCATGCACTAAAACATTTTTGGAAGCCAAGAGATCCTGCATTTCATCTGATAAAGGGTTTCAGAAATTTATCTGTATTTTCTAGCTACCCTGGCTGACCTCATAAAAGGTAGTTTCTCTCCTTACAGAGACTGCCTTACTAATTTCTTTTGACATGATACACAGTCTTAAACCAATTACATAAACTCCTTATAAAGTCTTTTTTAACATCTTTATTTCACTGTTGTGAGACTAGCCACTGACAGGCCACAACTCCTGCACTCTTCTGATGTTACTGCACAGACAGGAGGGAATTACACTTGCTTTCCAGACCCTTTGGGAACAGGAAGCTTACATCCTTCACTGCAGTTACTCCTCCCTTCTGAATGCTGTGCCTGGCAGGAGTGAGCAAGTTGACAGTAGTGGGGATAAATGACTTTTAAAAATGAATAAGCAGCACAGGCTTGATTTTTCTTTGATAAAGAAAGGACACATTTTTCTAGTTGGAGGAGCTGCTGTTCTCTGTTTAAGCTATCACCTTCTTTGAGTTTTTAGGGGGAAATACAACTGGATATGTTCCTGTGTTTTCACTGCTGTGAATGGTATTGCACAATAGAGTTCTTGTGGGGACTGAAAAAGAGCTTTCTGTGCAGAGTGAAGCTTGCTTTCTGCATCAGACAGCAGTGTAATTGCAAGAGAAGATTAAATTGTTCTCCAGAAACTGAAGACATTTGAAGAAGAATTTTCATATTTACTGCAAATAGTGAGCTATTTTCATGAAGTGAAAAGAGAAACCATGAATTGCTAATATTACAAAAGTAAAAAAATAAAATGTCTGTTAGGCTTATTTTTACATTGTATAATTTGTCAAAGGAAATGACCAAATTAATTTATGTTGTTTTTCTGGTTGAATTGTTATGAAAGCCATTTTAAAATCTTATGAAAAATACAAATTCTAAATCACTCATATCCAAGAAGAAACTGCTGATGAAAATTTCTTCCAAGTGAGGTAGCTTTCACCCATTCATTTTGGTTACCCAAAGGTACAGAAAAATTCATAGTTTTAGAAGATACTCAGTTTTGATTTCCCAGTTGATTCAGGAAAGAGAGACAGTAACCTTCAATGAACAAAATCAGATAGGCACAGCAATTTTAAACGCATTCCATGTGATTCAGCATGGGAACAGGTATGTATGGGCAGCTGCTTTATTCTACTAGCACTCTCACTCTGTTAGCAGACACTCACAAATGAGTCAACAAATTAGTCAGTGTTTACCATTTAAAAACATGTTGCTCAACACTTCTGTTTTAGGAAAGGTTTGGTTACATTTAATCCTTCTAATCTCTTGATTGTACAGAATTATTCTGAGGCACGTTACCTTCCTCCCTACTGAACTCAGACAACATGACACTATCTTGTTTTTCCTGTAATCAGAAGTTAATGGGGACTATACAAACTGCTCCCTTCCCTCTACCCCATTCTTCTCCACCTCCCTCTGAGGCAATCAAACTGTGTAATCATTAGAGAGATTAATCGAGAAAACAGGATTAAGATCCAGAAGCTCACTATGAGCCTCCTCTGAATATTTATCTCTAAATAGGCCAAGAATAGAAGCATGAGTAAGTCAGAAGTTCTCTAAGAAAATCATAGGTCAGTTGTGAAAGAAGGATGTGAACTTAGTCTTTGGTGATTACATTAGGCTACGTATGAGGCTTTGGCTACAGTATGGATAGCACGTGAACTTCCTTTTTTAAAGGACGCATGTTCTTTTTTAAAACTCTACTAAACTTATATTTGGTAGTTGTTTGCCCTGTATTTCTTGGCTGTTTCATAGCATTAATTTTATGTGCAGGTAGTGATGGTCTGGCAGTAAGGTTCCGTGAATATGAGTGCTTACTCAGCAGAAGATGCCTCAGAACCTGAAATGTAAAGTGTATTAGAAATAATCACAAGCTTTGTGACATGTAAGAAGTAATGTATATAGTGCACAACTTGAGAAGAAAAGGAGAATCAGCTCCTAGCTCTCTGTGTGTCTGAGACAGTGCATCCATGTAGGAATGCTAGTCTTTATAAAAATATTCTTTAAGCATGAAGAGATAAGATGTGCAAAAGCACTGAAGGAATAAAAGGGGAAAAAAATAATCCACTGAGGCTGAGGGAAACCAGCTTTCAGCTGTTCATTGTCAGAGATATCAAACTAAATAGTAGGCTAGATTGCTAGAAAATCCTTATAAGTTTGTTTATTTATTTGTTTACTTAATTGCTTTAAAGAGAAGACATGTTCATAGTTGACGACACTTCGAAAACAAAATAAAGGCACAGAAATCTTTAAGAGAGACCAAAGATAAAGTGTTGATATTTATTCTTATTTTAGTAGGCCATAGTTGCACACATATATTTATATATAAATAGTTAATTCTAGAGAGAGGGAGAAAAAGCATGGCAGGCCTGTGTGTGCCTCTGTGTGAAATATGAATGCAGGTTATCTGAATGGAAGATGAAGTGACTGTGGGTACAGTAGCTGGTAATGGACAGTGGTAAATATACTGGCCAGATACCAATTAAAAATGAAGAGTTGTTTGGGTTTTATTACAGTAATTAACTGGTAATTTATTAAAAAATCCTGTTCTTGTAATTCAATAAATGTGCTAATTTAGTGATAGGGTTTTATTTGTAAACATCAAGTATTTTACTGTCCAAATCATGGATAATTTTGCCAATATGCTATTTTTTCACTCATTTCAATAAATTTGTTGCATAAACAACAAGAGGAAAGAGTGCTGGGATGTTAGGAAACTATAGCTGCTGTACTAACATGCAAAGACATGAGAGAGTATTACAGGCTCTGCTGAGCATTCCTCAGAGGTGTTAACGACTTTAAGCCTGTCAAGAATGTCTCTAGCTTTTACAGCAAAGACAATTCAACAGTTTAATAAAAAGGTGTAACATTTCCTACAGGTAAGCTCAAGTGATCAAAGGCTATAATAGGGCTTTTGTTACTTCATTCAAAGACTGCATTCTGGAGTTTAACCTTTGCTTTTGATGTAATGTCATCTTTGAATGCTAGCACCCTCTTCTAGGAAGGATTAAGTTGTTTGAAGTGTTTTTTGGTCTTTATTTAGGACCTGGCTTTGAAAACTAAAGAAAGTGTGGAGTAGCATGCTACAAATTATGGAAAGGCTTCAAACAGTAATATCTAGAAGAACAACTAAAACTTATGAAGGAGAAGGTCAGGACTGGATGATTGAATTTGATCATACTAGGTTTTTGTTCAACATAGATGTCTAAAGTTTGCTCATATGAGAGAATCATTTTGGATGGGAATATTTGTGAAATGTCACCAACTGGTCCATTTTTGTGGATAAAGTACTTGCTTTTCCATCCTGGGATAAAACTTGTAGCACAATAACTGGATAAACAACCAAGAGTAGATAACAACAGCAAAACTGAAACTATACAGGACTACTGTCTCTTCTGTTTGAAGGATATTTCTGTTTTTGAGACAGAAAAATAATATCTTCTCCTAAACCTTCAACACTTGTGTTAATATTACCATGCCAATGACTGTGGCTGCTGATGGCCTACGTAAAAAATTATTTGCTTTTGCAGTGTGGAACATGCCATGGCTGGCAAGGAACGACGACTTTTACCATCTTATTTTAATCCTACTTCAAATATGTGTGAGTCCATGGTCACACTTTCAGCATAACTATAGACCCAAAGACAGAAGCCATAGTCCCACTGGATCTGGCCAGTGTTCATAGTAAGTGCTACTACTTTCTCTCCGCATGAAAATGTAGCCCAGAAAGCAGAACAACTTATTTTCTTATGCTGTGTTGATACAGAACAAAGCAGAGATACTGAAAAGTAATATAAGACATGACTTCTAAATAAATTTAGATTAAGCAAAATATATAGCAAAAATGAACAGAAGTGACAGCAGGAAGAACATGCTGATGCTTTGTTTCTGGTGTAATGAACCTGGATAGGCAAGGTTGATTAATTTTAGTAATTATTACCAATTAATTTATTGTCTTGGCCTGGAAGTACTAATGTATCTCCATCCTCTGGCATAAGGTAGTCCAGGTTGTCTTTAGGAGCAGCTGCCTTGATAAAGAAACCAGGTTAGTGAGGGTTACAGAATACTTCTAGGCAAAGGTGAAGGTTGTGGGAAAATTCAGAAATGGTTTTCACATTTTGAAGAAACAATTTGGTCTTGCAGCAGGCAATTGTAGTCCCAGGTTACTGACACGTGTTATACTTTTAAAATCTGAAATAGAAGGTCTTAGTGATAGGTAGGAGATTGGTACCTTTTAAAAAAGCCTCCTTGCCTGATTTTTGGTCCTCCACCCCTCCCCTCTGCTGCAACTTTCCAACACTAGAGAACAGATGCTGAGCCTAGGAAAACAGCTGTAAGAGTTTCATTTCAGATTGCCAGAAACAACAGCACTGTGGCATGTTTTTAAAATTTACAGTGAGATGCCCCATCCCCAGTCATTGCCTTCAGTGAGCATCTCAGTTTTGCTACAAAGTTGGCACTGGAACTTCAATTCAAACTAGTAAGTTCCTGGTTGTGCAGCTATACTGTCCATTGCCACAATTCCAAAGTGTTTCATAAATAAGCAGTGGAATTTATTTGTGCCATTGAAGATTTTGCAGGCAAATGGAACACAGATATTAGACTCTAGTTACCACTGCTGGCTTGGGAGGCTGTAGGCTGCTGGGTGAGAACAACACGAAAGTCTGCTGAAGCACGGCCATGGTTGGAAAGTACACCACGGAGATGTTCTGAGTGAAGGTCACAAGTGAAAAGCAGTTCTGATCAGGTAACAGAACTCTACACAAACAAGACTTTTAAGTCTTCATTTCTCACATGACTTCTGTTTCCAGCCTGCAGCTTTCCTTTGGGGAAAGGCTCTCTGTTGTCATGATAAGGATGATCTCCAAGGAAGGTCTTCAGGCTCTGCCATTTTCAGACAACGCAGACTAGAAACAAGCATCAGGAGGACTGGAAGAGAGAAGCAGGGGCAGTCCTCTGACTAGTGCCAGAATTATAAGGCTACTTGTTTACATACATTTCATCTCTTGGAGGGGAGATCAGAGACAGACGAGGTCAAGGAATCCAAAAGAATTATGCTGTGCATCCAAATGCTCTAAATTTCTTACCCCACTTTCTCTGAGTGATAACGTGAAACTCTGCCTTGGCCTGCCCTAAATCAGAGCAATACTACATATCTTTTGACTAATATTTTTAATGAATGGCACCAGAAAAAAACATCCCAAGAATAAAATGTGAGTTTTTTTCAGGGAGTTGGAAATTTTGACATGATGAACATATTTGTAACTGAATATAGTCATTATGTATGCTGTTTAAAGCACATATAATTATCTATATAAGACCATAAATCACTGAACAATCTGTTCAATAAATCTTCAGGCAGTGAATGTTCTGGGGATTTTTTTTTCTGGGTTTTTGGTTGGGTTTTTTAAAATGTACGTTTTGTTGTTTTTTTTTTGTTTTTTTTTTCTTAAATTCTGTGATTTCATTCCAGTTTGTCCAGCATTTAGATCAAAAGCAGCCTTCCTCAGTTTAGACATTGAATATGTCTTGGGTCCACTGACTCAGACAAGAGCAGTGGAATTCTGGGAGGGAAGACCGAGTTATACCTTGAAGGAAAAAAATCCTCAGTTTAAAGTATGGGCTTATATAGACATGTGCAATAAATTTGTAATATCTCTGTCTTCAGAAACACATAATTTTCATAATAGATGGGAAAGATGAAGGAAAATTCTTTCTCTCCTGAAGCCAGAGGTTGCAGGATATCACTCTAAAAGACTTCTCCATACCTCTTTTGTCAATGCCTTCTGAATTACTTGCCAGTACTGATATGCTAAATACCAAGGAATAAACACAACACCTACATAAACACATATGAAGGATCAAGGGAAGGAATCATCTGCAATTCTCAAAAAGTCTCAAATATTTTTATTTAGAAGGTCTTATCCAGTGTATTATTGTATCAACATTAGGATGCTTAATTTTTATGTCCCAAATGCATCTTGTAAAAAATATGTTGGGCAACTTATCCGAAAGTACTCAGTTGAAATTCTTGGTCTTTGAGGAAGAAAAATACAGTGCATTCATTTTAGACACCATTTCATTTCCATTTCCATAACTATTAAAGAAAATAGACTTCTACAGGATTAGAAATAAATTAACATTTACATTGCTGTTAGCTATGATTCTAGTTTTTGGGTAGTGCATGCTAACATATGAGTTTTAGGATGACATTAAAATTTGTTTGTTTTCTTCTGGTAATACTAACAAATTCACATAAACACTCCTCAGATGAAACAAATTATTTACCCTACACAATTTTCAGGATTTATGTTGTTTTAAATTGACACATTTTTAACCAGCATATATAGTAATTCATTTTTATGAGCTCTGTGTGTGTTTCATCACCAGTATAATTTTTCCCCCCATTTTACTGAGTGGTTGTTTTTTATGGGAAGAGACTGGTGATCCAGTGAAACTATTTGAGGGAATAAAACAAAGGCATATCTTGAGTGAATGTGTTCTTTATTTTATGAATAAGTACATGCTATAATTTTACTTATAAAAGTATCTGTGAATTCTAACCAATATTATTCTTTGAGTCTTTTCTCATAGAGAAGTGGATGCTGTTTCTGACCAGACAATGAAAAATCCTGACAAATAATTGTAAAAGCTTCCTTGCTGAACTAACTATCTGCTGCTTTTACTACTGCTGATGAGAGAAATGGCGGTGGTTTATATTTATATGTTTATTTCATATGTATTATGAAAATGAATGTTTTACTGTAGCAGTTGTCCCTAAACCATGCCACAGGGATTTTTTTTCATATATTCCTACTCAGTGGAAGAGTAAATGGTTTCATATTATGGAAATTCAGATAGCTACGCTTCCTGTAGAAAAGCAGATTAACAGACTGGAATGTCCCAACTTTCACACGAAATGATCATTTTATTGTACTTTTTGCTAGTTCTGCTGGTCACACATTCTTTTTCATTCTATAATAGAAATAAAGTATAAATAATAAAATATGCTTGGTTACCCATCAAATCTGCATACCTCCCACTGTATAATGCAAGAGAAATACTTAAAAAACTTATTTAATATTTTGCAGTGTCTTATGAAATTTCTAAGGCAGAGTGAGGCTACTCCCTTTATTAAAAATGAGAACTGTGGGGTTAGTTTTGTTTTACTTGCAAATTGCAAAAAAATTATAAAAACATTTTTCTTTGAA
>VWZG01010871.1:84964-134711 GCA_013396735.1 Grallaria varia
AATTTTAGGTGTAAATGTGGAATTAAAAAAATTAGAGTTCATTCTTAAAATTTTTGTAGCTATTAGACAAAATAGTTCTCTGCACACTTGGAAAGGTAAAAACTTTCTGGACAGGTATATAAGGTATATATAAGGTGTGCAGAATTACATCTGAAATATTTTCTCACTGCTGTAATTCCAGCTTTCCATGAACTTCTCTGCTGAATCCGTTTGAATCTGAAGAAAAAACATGAAAAAAACCTAGACTCATCTTTTAGATTTTTAAAGTCCATGTTGTACAGGTAATAACTTACATGTTTTCCTTTTGGAAGAATTTTTTCCATATCCAAACCCTTTTCCAAATCACAATCTTACATAGAAACTTCAGCTCAATTTTACAAAATTAAATCCACTGGAAAAGTTTCTGGACATTGAATGGGAAAAAAAAAAAAATTAACTCCTCTGGATTTTGTTTTGCAGTTTATTTTGTGATTAAGGGTTCAAAATTTGGCAATATGTGAAATGTAGTGGTCTGCTTGAGATACGAAACATACCCCGTGCAGTTGGCATTGTGCAGTGCTTATGTGTGATGAGTAACAGTTATGTATCTGTTTCCAAAATTTTCATTAGGGCCAAAGTTATGTCAGCTCGTGCTTCAGTTATGGCCTGCGGTTTTGCATTAAAGGAAGTGTGGTAAAGGAAGTAAATGGTATTTCCAGATGACTTTCTTGGATCTCTTACATACACCTTTGCATATGAGGAAAAACTGACCAAATTATCAGAGAGATCTAGCAGCATTAAATTCTCCCTCTATCTTCTGTCTTCTGTTTTTGATGAGTGTATGATTGATTTTCACCTTTCTGTGCTTGTTTTGCTTGTGTTGTTCTGCTGGGTCTTATTAACGTCCAGTTTGCAGCAGGAAAACATTAATTCCCATGCACTATCAAAACTGCATTGAGGAATGCAAACATTTAATCTTATATGTGTTAGAAAATGAACCCTAAGATGAAATTTAGCACTTCTGTTGTTAATCAGATATTTCAACTCGCCTCTCTGAGAAGAGATTGACATAAAAAAGGTCACATTTTTGGTCTAGCTAAGGAATTTCATATATTCAGAGGAGAGACTACAGGTTGAGTGACTGTACATAATAGGTAATCCTTTTCTACCAAAAGTTTACTTCCCTGTTCAAAATTAGTGAGGTATCACAGGATGGCTCATACTCCCCTTGTCTAGACTAGCACTCTTACTATCCAAATTCTTTGGTTAAATTTCAGTTTAGATTTACTATTTCACACACCTTGGACATGAAATAGATTTTCTTTCTCCTTCCCATTTCTGGAATTAGGGGTATTAGTCATTCAGTTGCTTTTCAATCATGACGTTATCTCACCGTTGTTTGTATAAAAATGCAATTTCTTTTCAGTCAAACTACTCTGCTATAATACTAAATAACAGGAGGGGAGTTAGATCACGTTCTGCCAAGTACTAGAGAAGAAAACCATGATAGCAGAGAAAATATTAGGACAACAGCTTCACCAAGATAATGTCCTGGGAGACAACTTTTCCTAAAGAAGTTAAATGAGAAACACTCTAATTGGAAAAGGATTTAATTGTTGGCAAATGCTGTAACAGTTAGTAAACAGATACTGCATATGGATCTAGTTCTGAGGTTGCATATATGAATGAATAAGTTTCTCCAAAAAAGGTGGAAAGAAAAATAATTTTCTTAGCACTCAAAAATTCAACGCCATGGTATTTTTTTGTCCCTTTGCCACTTTTTCTACAATAGAAAATTAAGGAAGAAAAAGTTGGAATTTAAATCTTGAAGTTTAACAGTGTTGTTAAGATCTTTGTTTTTACTGATGTCATTTTATTTCCACTGCTAATTCTGGAGAGCCTGTGTTAGGTTTCAAATTGCATTTAACCTGATTTATTTCATCACTGTATTATTTTCCAGGAAAAAACCAACAGTATTTTGTAAGACATAATTGTATGGCAAGATCAGTACTTTTCCAATTGTCAAAGGGGGGGAGAATGTATAAGAGCCTGATCTGTGTTATGTCCCATGTTACATTAACTGCAGTGAAAATAGTACCACTGGATTTTAAGGATAGGCTCTGCCAGACTTTCTTTTCCTGATGACTTTTGTCATCAGAAATGCCAGTAGCAGCATTCAAAATATGGGTGAAGTACCTTGATCTTAAGGGAACATCACAACTTCTTTTGCCAGGATAGTTGCTTCAGGTTTACTGATTGGTATTCAGTAACATGCATTTACCCTCTTCTATCAGACAGATTCAATAACAAACTCTGGTTTAAAAAAAAAATAAATGGTATTATCAACAGTTTTGTACCACAGCTACAGTCTTCTAAGGTAGTTACAAAACCAGAGGTGTTGCTAATGTTCATACTGTGAGAGAAGTCAAATTCTGCTACAGTAAACATTTAGGGCTTTATGCTCATTTCACCTGATAAACAGGGAGGTCTGCAGTGCCTGAGAATCTGGCACTCCTATGAAATTCCTTGTCTTGTGATGTATGGTCTCTAAATACCCATACAGAATCCTTTTTGAGGAGAACTGCTGGCTGATTATAGTCAGATGTTTCAGATCTCAGAAAATCTAATATTCTGACTTAAACACATTTTGAGTCATTGGGACAATATGACATGAAGGCTAAATAATATGGCCATTTATTTGTTGTCTTAAATTACAGAATCACAGAATCAATTAGGTTTGAAAAGACCTCTGGGTCCAATTTATGACCAAACACCACCATGTCAACCAGACCATGGCACCAAATGCCACATCCAGGCTTTCCTTAAACACCTCCAGGGATGCTGATTCCACTGCCTCCCTGGGCAGCCCATTCCAGTATCTGTCCCTCTGCAGGCCAATGCTAGCTGCTGTCCTTAAACAAGCAGCTCACTACTTCACCAACTGATACTGCTAATCAAAATCCTGATAGCATTAATGGTACCAGGATAGCTGATAAAGTTTGTAACACGCTTAGGATCACCTGGGTTAAAAAGTAAATGTCGAAACTCAAAGTTTAAGCAGTGATTTACAAATTCACAAATTATTTAAAGTCTGTGTTTTTGCTCAACTGTAACATCTTTTTCTAACTGGTGCTAGGGCACCCTTGGAGAACAATAGTTTGGAAATAGATACCTATGTACTGTTTCATCTCTTCTTAAAGAAATTAAAGGGGGAGGCATTCCTTCAAGCGGGGTCATTCTAAGGAGCTTTTCTTCATAGCTTCTCTCTGTCAAAGTAAGGCAATTCTGGGAAATGTGAGGATAAGGGAAGATGAGACTATAAAGGTTTTCACCTGGAGCAGAGGATTTTTTTCTCCTGTAGTTGCATCAAAATATGTTTTCAGCTTCTGTGACTTTTGCTAATCCTGTATGTTTCTTTCAGCTGTTTCAGCATGCAGAGCTTGTTTACAGACAAGATAATGTAGGCAGGATCACCAGCTAGTTATAAGAGTTATTCAAAGCTCTGTGCATAAGTAAGGATAAACAGAAGACTATTTTCCTGACAAGATTCACTGTGTTGTAGTTAGATGGAGTAGGTTTAGTGTGTTGTCCTAATCCAGCTCTTACAAACAAGATATTTATTCAGCAAATCCCTCGCACTGGATTAAAATCTTAACCTTCTGAGTCCCTTAGCATGAAGATAAAATCACAAATAGAGGAAGTCTTGAAAATATTTCTTGGTGGTATATAAACCTCTGAAAGGATGCTTACATATTTAAAAGCAAGATAAAAACTCTTATAGTGTAAAAAATTTAACATGATGACAGAAAATATGTATTTAAGTGAAAAAAATAACTAGTAAAAATATGTATTAACGCATTGTTCTCATACATGGGTTATTAATGGAGTCTTTCCAATTGAGATCTACAAAACAATATTCGCTTAGGACTTTTAATAGGTCGAGAAGAGCTACTGACAACTCAGGGCAGCACCTCCTTGTATAGACAAACAATTAAACTAAGCTTTGATCAAACTCATCTTTGTACATCAAATTCAGAGTCCTCTCTGCTTCTACAATGTCTTTAATAATTAGGTTCTCTCCTGATGAAATTTCTTCTTTTTCTTTTTTCCTTTTGGAGAGGTGTTCCATCATTCTGCAAGCCAGAGATACATTATTGTTTTACCCTGAATTATTTTTTTTTTCCTATGGAAGTTTGCCATAATGATTAGTTTATGAGAGTTGTTTTGAGACATATTTTAAAAGTTTCAGCTGTACGAAAAATGAGCTTCCCTCTCAGAACAAGTGAATATTTTTTTTCTGTAAATACCGATCTTAGTTGTGCTTACACAATGAAAAGTGAAGTTTATAATGATGAAGTGTAACTGTAAGTATCTATTCAGGTTTGGAACTAAAAGTTTGAGATGCCTAAGCCATATAGTAGACAGAAGCAAAGTTGCCTTTCCCAAAGAATTGTCTTACTATTATCAAAATAAGAGACTACTGTATTTTAGGAAATAAACCATAATTCCAGAAATTACTGATGGGTGCTAAGTTTCAAGCAGATCAAGAGAATATACAACTGAGTCCTCAATGAAGCCAGTGGTAAAACACAATACCACAAAACCTGGCCAATTTTTTTTTGTGCATCAGAAAATTCTCTTGCCAAAGCTAAACTAGCCTTGCTTAAATTTTAACTTTGTGCATATTGGTTACAAAAGGTTTTGCTTTCCTTGTGCAAATTATGGTCTGAAAGATTTGACTCTTTTCTGTTTTCTGCCTGTTGGTCTCTTATTCTCTTGTCCCAAAAAGTGAAAAATCTCTTGATGCGCAGCCAGCAGTCTGGTATGTGATATAGCAGAGGTACTGTGAGCAGAAAACCACTGCTTCAGAGGTGGCATGTGAATAATTGCTGTTGAGCTGTTGGAGTTGCCAATCCGGCACACAGAATTGTGCCCGCTGAAGAGTGCAGGCGTGCAAGGAAAAGTCATCATTCCCTTCCACGTCCTTTCTGTATGCAGGGCGGGGAGATTCCAGTACCCATTAGGCTTTTTGTTCACTATCACTATCACTCATAAGCAGCTGTCACATATCGTATTTTCCATCCTTTCAAGCATCAGATGTGGTACTACTGAATAGCTGCAGCACATTGATTCTGGAGCGGTGGTTATGCCGGGTTGCTGAGTGACTATTAGCTCTGGCAGGTCGACAGACTTCTTCCCAGTAGTACTCCTAAGGGGGTCCTCAGTAAAAAGGCAGAATGATTTTTGAAGTTTCTTTTTCTGTCTGCCAAGAGCTTCCAAAAATAACCCCTATTGCTCCTGCTATTAGAGCTGAGGTTGGAGCTACGCACTTGGGGAGCGTTTGCTGGGCTCAGCGTGGATCCTGGCATTTCAAAGCCAGCGCTGCTCCATCCGTAATTCAAGCAGAAAAGTACTTACACCCCTTGCCCTGCTGTGGGGTAGGCCAACTGTCCTGACGAATTTACAGGCTTTAATGTTTCATAGCCGCTTAACATTAAGCATGACTCCTTCTGACCCCCAGCCCTCTCAGGCTGGAATAGCAAGCCATTCAGCGCCTTACCTAATTGGTAAGGCAAGATAATAATGAGAGTAAAAGAGACATGAAGACAGATCATGCCTAAATGAACACAGGGAAGCTTAACCAGCAGGAATAAGAATAACTAAGAACTTGTGCCTATTGTTTGCATAACATCCTGTTTTTATAAATGCAGCTTCCTATCAACACTTCAATCACACTTATAAATGCACAGAAAAGGATGAATGCAGATGCTTGTGACACAGTAGGGATGACTGCACAGCATAAGTTGATCTGCTGTATATCTTTCCAGAACAAGGAAAAAAGATCTTGCAAAAAACATTTTTTTGCCAAAGACCTCAGTATAGGACTGCCTTTTTTTTTTTTTTACAGAAGTAGTTAATTTAGCAACACAAAGGAAATAAAAATTCATCTTTGTACATTTAAATTTATTTTAAAACTGACTCTGCAGAAACAAGATCTCTACAACTTTTATAAAAGCAATATTCTAGCCTTTTTTGGATTCCTTAAAAGTGCTTATCAAGATGAATGAGAACAGTGGTGTGTAATTTCAAAAATGTAATTGCTTTTCTCTTTAGCTTTCTCTAAGCATTTTCAAGGTCACTCATAAAAAGGGACAGATAAACCTATAATCCAAGTCTTCTCCTGGTGTTCCATGCCAGTGCATATTACTCCCTGAATAAGAGTCATGTAACTTCTTGAATTGTTCATTTCTACTTTTCCCCCTTCTCAAAAGAGAGTATGAAACGCCTACCAGTTTGCATATTATGACTAAACCTCTGAGTGACCATGAAGCAAAGTATACTTACTTGTATTTTGAAGAACAGCTGCAAATGGAGGAAGAAAATTTATTTCCTTGTCATCTGCAGTGTGTATCAATTCTGGTTTGCTTCTTCAGTCTCATATATAAAGAATAGGTCTGTTGAGGGAGGTTGCAGAATTTTAGCTCATGTCCTCTGTGTGGCATCTTCAGGCCTGCTTTAAGAGATGGTTGCCTGCCAGTGATCTTGTCCTCTCCTCTGCTTGGGCCACATTTAGGCAGCTACTATTTTAATTCTCAAAATATATAGGATTCTTCTCTGGAGGGTGTCAAGGAGGGTAACACCAGTGCTGCGCTTTTCCTACAGCTGCCTACATACAGCTGAAAAGTTTCCTGGAACAACATCCCTTGCTCTGTCACCAAATTGGACCCTTGCGCCAAACCATGAGAATGGCAATAGGATGCAGTAGGGAAGGGAATGTATGGGTGCCAAGGTGGGCATTCTTTCCATGTATAGAAAATGTGACAAAAACATCCTATAAATACTTACACAGCTCCATGCCCTGTCTTTTCTGGGGTTTGTGGTTCCAGAACCTGGCTCGTTTCAAACCACCAAACGAAATGGTGAATCTCCTCACAGGGTGAGCATGCACCATCAGTATAAGTCTGTCATTTTCAAGATGATCCCCTTAAATCTTATAACTGTTTCAACATTGGTTTCCTCAAGTCAAGAGGATTTGCAATATCTTAAAAGGGACATAAGGACCAAAATTCCAATTTTTCCTTGGTACCTTTATATCACAAATTAATTCTCGTCTTGCTCTGATACTTTGGTTTTTGTGATAAAGCCATGTAGAAAACCTGAAAAAATTATCTAGAAAAGCTAACTGGATAGAAATAGAGAAGCAGAAATAAAGATTTTTTTTTTCTATTAAGGTCACTTTGGAGATTGAAAGAAATTTAGCAGGGTCATATTTTTGTAGCCAAAATTTATGCCCAGTGGCAGAGGTCCTCTATATCATCTGCCATTTTCATCATCATGTGAAGGGTCCATGAGGAGGAAGCATACTGCTATCAATGAACATTACATCTCTTGTAGTCAGGAGGTAAAAGAAGACTCAGCACCCTACATCTTGTTAGCTCAGTACCCTTGGCTCTGCCTCTTGATTGTGCAGAATCTAATGTGCTGTTCTTGTACTGGTGACCCTTATCCCACTTGGGTTTTTTATTCTGGATTTGTATGTGGCTGTCATTTTCAGTGTCCTCCTGTCCAACAGATTAATGCATAAGCACTCTTACATAAAAAAATTATTTCTGATTATTTCCTTTGGAACACGTATGCGCACACATCAAGCCAACAAAAGGCAAATAGTGTTACCTGGAAAGACACCCTATTTTCGGTGTGCTGTCATGCAGACATGCATGAAACCCAGAGATATTGCAATAACTCACTGTACTCTTGCTGTTAGAAGGCATTAAATACAATTCATCTCACCTGGCGTTGGTAAACAGTCTGTCTAGCCCTACAGGACACATGCACCTTCTGTTCAACTATCTGCATGTCCATGACCACATTAAAAATCTAACTATGTTACACTCAGTCATCAATTTGAATAACAAAACAAAAAATATATTTCATTAAGACAACACGTATCATCTCAGGATTGTCATTGGCTATTTTTCCATCTTGTAGTGCACCTGTAGTTCCAGTTCTCTAGAAATCTTAGAAGTGCTAAATAATCTGCAGCCTGGGTACGTACTTCTGTTACTGTGATCAACAAAGATATTCCAAATGGAACTCCATTGACAAAAATGACAGGCTACTGGTGAGGGTTCTTCTGGAGAGCTACTTGTTCCTTCCTAATTTAGTATCCCACTCTGATCTACCAGAAATCTGATTCATTAATCTTCTAGACATACTGGAAAATCCCATCTATTTTAATAACCACAAGAGAATAGAAATGGTTGAGGGTCTTGTGATTATGATTGATCTTTGTTAGGTAATCTATGGAAGACACTCTATTAAATTATGTTGATCGACAGTATTTGAGTTTGTAATGTTCAATTAATTTTTTTATGGGTTCCAATGTCTGGATTGCTGTCGATTAGCATTGTTATAAATGGATATAAATATGTTCCACAAACTGTAGCAAATTGAACTGTGAGATTTTTGTCAGTGAAATTATTCCTAAATCAATTATTCATAAGTACCTCAAATGATGATCAAGTTTAATGCAGTGCCTGCTCAACAGAAGTAGGAGACCTATTGAGAAAGCCTTCTTTGAAGAGCCAGTTTGCCTTGTTTCATGGTAATCTTAAATTGATTACTGGCCAAATAGCTCTGATTTTCTGTTATATTTCATGGCGTTTGCTTATGTGCCTTGTATTTCATTTTCTGGCATTGATTTCAGTTATGGATTTTCATGAATTTGGTAAGGGAAGCCAAAATAATTCTCTTTCATTGTGACTGTAGCTAAGGGGATCCTTAGAAATTGAGCCAACCTGTCAATAATTTTTAGTACTGTTTTCCACTTCCCTGTAAAACTATTGCGCCTTCTAAACCTAGGAGATTTAAGGATCCCTACAAGAATAAACCTTCATGGCTTGCTTTAGGTGTAGGTGTGAGGCCATTATCTAGCAGTCAGCTACCCTTCACAAACCTCTGGCATTTGATCCCAATCTCCATTTTAAAGTATCTAGGATTAGTATTTCACAAAGCAGCACTAAGTTGCCCCTTCTCTGTCTCACAGCAAGCACTGTAATGATAAAACAGTGCCAGTGGATCTCTGTGGGTAGGTGACGAAAAGATCAATACTGTTGCAAGTAAAGAGGAAGGCACCATTGTAGGTATCATCCACTATATCCCTGGTCATGTAGAAGTGAGAACCTCATCTGCTTTACCTAAACTCCAGTTAATAGAAGAGTGGTATTTTTTACGAACAGTGGGGTTTGCAGGGGATCTCTTAAATGTTGAACTGCTTGCATTTCATGTATTTCAGAACATTCCAAGCTATTTCCAGTGCAGGAAAATTCTTTCTTGTTCAGGACTGGAGAAAATTGAAATTTCCAACTCCACTCAATCAGCTCTGCTGAAAAGGAGCTTTTGTCTGAGGTGCTTCTCTTGTTAGCTGGTAGTACATAAACCCTAAATAAAGAAGGGACAAGAAGACACTCATATTCTGTCCCTTGGATATTTGTCTGCCTCCAAAATCAGATGACACAGTGCACTTTCACAGGCCAAATTAATCAATTTAATTATGAGTACCTTGAGGGATTTCATTCTATTAGAAAGAGCCTGCTTACATCATGCTTTCCAAAATAATCCTATCAGTGCGTTTACTCCAGCAGATGAATCTTGAGCTGTCCTCTGGGCTTCAAAAAATATGTAATAACTTGCTGTAATAATATTAACAGAGATGTGGGGAAAGGTTCAGTTACTAACACTACACAATCCACCTCAAACCTTGGTTTTTTTAAAATGTTTTTTCAAATCAGAAGCGTAATTTAAGGATAAGACATTGTTCGCTATCCTGCCTTGCTTGGGGCTTTGCTGCAGAGTGACAGGTCTTTTCTTCCTCCGTAGACTGAATGCTCTAATTACAACTACTGCAAGTCAGAGCTACACTACTACAGCATCAGTGCAAATGTCAGATGTCTTTTTACTTTAAACTGTCTAATCTCTAATAACAGTGCCTTATTTTCAGGAAGAGTTTTTAGGAAATTTCTTTATATTTAGATACCCTTTATTTGTCTCCTTCATCTTTATGTCATTAATTGTGTTCAATATCATATTTCTTTTCAGAGGTCTGAGTGTAGTGCTTTGAAAGTTTATATGTTAATTGCCAAGGTTAAAAAAAAGAGAAAATATGCTCTGATTGTTTAATGAGAAGTAGTGTGATTTGAAACAGAAGTTTAACGGAGTATTCTTTGTCTCTTAATAAAAAGTACTAATTCAGGGACATTGAACATCTGCAATTTAATTCAAATCCAGTCAGTACACTACAACAGGTTTTAAAATACTTTTTTTAATACCATTTCTGTACAATTTGAAAGCTTCGTGAAAACCTTATAAGAAATTTCGCCTGATCATGCAAACCTTTGTTCAGGGAAGTCATCTATAATGCCACTCTTGCATATACTTGTAAAGCTGTGCTCTTTGATATCTTTTTTCTGCTCCTAAAAGCCAGTGTCTAAAGCACATAAACAGATTTCCTTGCCATTTCTTCATGTTTGTCAAAGGTGACAACTGTCTTTAGTAAATACAAGAGAATTGAGAATTGCCTTGTTATCATTTCTATACTAAGAACCTGATCCTGCTCCACTGAAAACAACAGTAATTTACAATAACCCAAGTAGAAGCAAGATCTGTATTGCTACGCAAGACTTTATTACATTGCACAGTATTGAACAAATTTAAGCACTGTATAGAATCACAGTGGTTTTTTGCAGAACAGGAACATATTTGATCATAGCTGATTGTCCCCTCATTTGACTGCTGCACCAAGTTTACACTAGTAAACTAAGTAATCCAGTTTCTTGGTGTATTTGTAGCTGGTTTCCAGTAATAACTATGTTAAACCTGCTTTAAACAATATGTACATCACCCATAAGGTACTATCCTATATGTGTCAGAGATGAGCAACTAAATCCTACACTTGCAACTGGATTTAGCATTTGGATTTTTAATAGTCATATCATCAATCTGTCCACACAATAGGAATGATATGGTTTCAATTGAATAAATGGCATTCAAGCTCTCTTCATAAAATGTTTCCTCTTGTTTGGAGTTATAAATGTCCATTCAAACCTTTTATTGTGTAAGTGTAGTATACATGTACGTTAGAGGACGGTATCTTGTTCATTTAATGTTTATGGCATCTAAGTTTAATTTCCAGAAAAATAAAATGGTTTGCTTATTGTGGTTATCCTTACTAGAGCTATGGCACAATGCCACTCTACTGCTCCCTGTAACTGTCCTGCTACTTTCAGTTTCAAGTAATAATGTTTGGAAAAAAATGAAAGTAATTTTGATAATTTTTTTTTTTTTTTTAAAGAAAAAGGGACCATACTCTTGGCTTTTAGCCGAAGCAAATATAAAATGTGATGTGAATTCTGATATGTAAGAAGCATTGTTGATCTGTTTCTTCTCCCCTGTCTAATGCAGTAGATGAGTAGTTCCAAACCTCTGACAGCTGACAAATGCGTACCATTTACATACAGTATGTGCTACCAATTGGTCAAGATACAACTCTTACTGCCCTCTGCTGCAGGTGTGACTTTGGAAATTGTTTCAACTTTCTTTCTGAAGAAGAAGCAGCAGCACTCTGCCAGATTCTAAAATTTTTATCTGTTTCTGATGGATGTACCAGTGCGCTTTTCTTCAGGAGAGAGTCATACTGACATTGTGACAGAAATGCACTGACCCAATCACATCTCACTGTATAACACTCTGATCTTATGAATTATTTTCTGTGACTTTCCAGTGGTTATGAAATAGCTATAAAATATTTCTATTTTCTGAGGTTTAAAAAAATGCAAATGCTTTTTTGTCTGTATTTCTCTCTACCTGCAGCCATGTATTCCTTGTGAAATGTCTGCTTACCTGCTAATGGAGTCCTTATGCCTATTTGTTTAATATTTTTTTCCTATGAAATTGAAGCTCTTTGGACAGTTGCAAGCCCATTATATTGGGTAAAAGTGTTACTTGCACATACCTGCTTCCTTTTGTTGTCTTTGGAAGTAGCAAATAACTAGTGTAACACCAGTAACAAGCTAAAAGCATTTCAGTCAGCACATACAGAGGTGTGTTTTTTTGAGAGTGGAAGTTGCTTTTGAACTTCTAATTTATTTTTTCTTATTGCTGAGGAAGAATTCTTCTTTCCTGAAAATATATGTAATTAATTTATTTTCTTCTTTAAAACAACAATGCATTTTTTGGCAAGTGAAAACCAGTTTATGTTTTTATCCTGAAGAAAGTCTGCTTTGGAGACAGTTTGACATGGGCTTGTAAGATGTTTCTTTCACATCACAGAAGCTGCACTCGTTTGGTAGTCAAAGTAAAACAATGTTTCTGATTCAGTTTGCAACTTCTCTAGAAAAAAACATGAATTTCAATACTAAATGAGTAGTTTCACATCACAATAAACTTGGCAGAAGCTCAGAATTCATGGTAGCAAGGTTCTCTGTCAAAATGAAATTGGGAAGAAATCAAGCACTTTCCATTTTGAAAACAATAGTTTATTCACAAAAAAAAAGTTATGTTTTTCAGGTTTTTGTTAATGAATTCCACTGGTTGGCAATTTCTTGAAAGATTATTGTTCATTACCATTATTCATTGGTCTTGCATAACTTTTAATAGACAGCAGGTATCCTAGTATTTAAAGAGAGGCAGGCTTCTCAGTGGCCAGTATCTTCAATTCCCTGAAGCACAGATTGGAGATATTATTTGACCTTTCTCTAATTTTTATTTTTTAGAAAATATCAGTTACCAAAAATAAATACCAGTGACCAAAAAGAAGTACTTTGCAGTCAAGAATTGCAAGTTTTATTCTTACATTTTCATTTTTAGAACTGGGAAATGCCATTATCATTCAGCTTAGAATGGGATTCCATTGTCTGTCACATTTCTCCCAGCAACACTTCATGTCTTGAACTGGCGTGAGGCCAAAACACAAAATTTAAACTCGGAGTTGATCTCAAAAATCAGTCTTACCTGAAAAAGGAACTATTAAGTTCTGGAGTTCTGGTGTGAGTCCTTTGTAATCTTTAAAATCAGAGGCCAGGGAAGTCGTGTCTTTCCACTTGGTATCATGATTGTCAAAGCAGATAAGTCTTGTGCCAGCTGTTAGTGTCTCAATTACAACATTTGACTGGAAAGAATTTTGTCAGCAAGAAAAAAATATGAACATTCCCCTCAGCACTTGTGGATTTCAAAGCTGAACAGCATTTAAATGCAGATTTTAAATCATATGTAGTAGTGCTGAAGGTGAAGTGCAGAAACCTACATTAGTTTTAAGAGTCAGGCTCAGAGTTCAATTAAGCGATGAGGATATAGTGGAAGCTTAGCATGGAGTTGGAAGAATTATTTTGTGGGGTTTGTGATTGTTTGTTTGTTTTTTAAAGAAAGAAAACTGCTGGTTGTCTATATTTATTATCGTACAAATTTGTAAATAATGTTTTGTCCACAACTTCTTAATGGCAGATAAAGGTGATGTTTAAATGCTGGTGTTGTTCTGGTGGCAAATCTTAGGATGCTAATGTATGTTATAGGTATGGAACGTTCCTTTGAGAAAGCGCCATGCAGCCCAGCAGAGACTACGTGGGAGTGAAACCTGGGAGAGCCACTGGAAAAGCATGCCTTAACATTTTAAGTGGACAAGCAGTTCCAGAGAAGAAAGCAGCTAGCAGAGAGATTCAGGATCAGCTAAGCTAAGCAGCAGCTCAACTGTGCCACTCTGGCATTTTAATTGTACTCTTATGTAATTTTTAAACAGCTGCATCATTATGCAAATGTTTGTTAAAATGCACACCCTTAGGTACCTTAGCTAACCATCAGGGCTTGTCCACCGCTGGAATTGTTACCCTTAGTTTATCTGTCTTATAATGATTAAACATAATGTAAGAAATTTAGTGGTTCAGGCCAAATAATTGCTACAGAAGGTCCTCCCAAGGGCAGCCTCTCTCTGTCTGTTTCTGTGTACTGGACACGATTTTCTCATGATTAAAATTCAGGTGCAGAGCCCTTAATCAAGCACAAATAAACAAGAATTATGCTTGTGCTGGGCTGACAGCGTGGGAGAGCTGATGGCTTTGCCGTGAGGACAGGTAGCGTTGCCACCACCACATGCTTCCCCTGGACTTTGACCACAGTACTCAACACAAGTCTGTGCAAGTATTTGCACAGATAAAGGGAGCCTTTCCCTCACTTAGGGAATCACAGAATGTCCTGAGTTGGACGGGATCCACAAGGATCACCAAGTCTAACTTCTGGCCTTGCACAAGAGCACCTCAAGAATTACACAATGTGCCTGAGAGCATTGTCCAAAAGGTTCTTGAACTCGTGCATGTGAAGATGGGTTGGGTCTTGCAGTTGCTACAAATTGAAAATCCACTGTGACTTTGTGCTGGGCTAGCTGCAATTGCAGCACAAGCAGGCATGATGGTGGCATGTGCAGCATCAGAGCATGAAAATTAAGACACATTTGCAGGTACAGAGCTAAATGAAAACTTGGGATGCCATTGCCCTAAGCAGCCTCACACACATAATTACACAAAATCAAGATTTCGAATGAAAATCAAGATTCTGAGGGAGAAAGGACAAAGTAGACCTTCGAAAACACCTTAGGACATTTTCCAACAACTTCTTGAAAGTGTGTGTGTGCGTACCTGTGCATGCGTGTGTGTGCACCTGTGCATGTTTGTGTGTGTGTACCTGTGTGTGTGTGTGTGTGTGTGTGTGTGTGTGTGTGTGCTGGGGAGGTGCACCTTAGCCAGGAGACACTTAACTAGTGAGCTAATTTGGAAAGTTCTACTGGACACTGCCCTAATTAAACAATTCTTTGGAAAGAGCTGTTTCTTGTCCTTCATAAGGAGACCATCACAGAATGTGGACGAACCCACACAATGGGAATGTAAAAGGGCAGAAATGGGCTGAGTGGTGCATTGCAGAATGCAAGGTCCCTTATAGCCTGGAGCGAGTATGCTGTTGAAAAGTTCCCCCCACCCTCACTTTTTAACCTAATCTAGATTAATTGTTAAAAAAAAAAAAAAGAAAGTAGCAGGAGGGATTCGCATACGGAACATATTTCTTGAATATGATTAGGTTATATTTCTCTTTTTTCCTAATGCTTTTATTGATCCTACTTTCCTTCATATGTTTATGTGTGCATTTTTATGCATTTATACATGCCTTTGTGTAATTTTTATAAATAAGACTTATTGCTGTTACAAGGGCTTTCATTAATACAGTTTGATGTGGAAGTTTTTGTGCATTCATGGGAGACCTATTTCATAAGAAAAACATTTTTCACAGTCTGAAAACTAGGCTACAAGGGGCACGTTGGCAAGGAGTATACCATAGTCCACAGCAATATATATGCTAGGAGTGAAATCTCCGTTTAGAAAATGAGGCTGTATTTAACAAAGGCAAGGGGTAGCTGTCTAATAATTGTTTTTGCCTTTTCAGCTAAATGATACTGAAGTTGCATGCAGGACAGTGGGCTCCCAGCAGAGGAGACGCCAGATTGCTCCAAGTAGGTCCTAAGAAACTGCTGTAACCTCAAAGAGGCACTGGAAATTCTGTCGGGTGGTGAGAACAAAACCAGCGTAAATTACCCGCGCAGGGAGCGAGGCTGGAAAAGCGGAGCAGAGCCTGGAGAAGGATCTCAGAGGAGCGAGACATCGGCAGGTGGCAGCATCGTCACAGCCCTGGCAGTCCCGGCCGGGTGACAGCCCACCCATCGCTCCCACGGCACGTTTTACATATGGAAAGTTCTTTGACCTTTCATAAATTTATTGTCACCCTGGTTGAGTGGCACTAGGTGCAAACAGTCCGCCCCTCCTTCAGTGTTTGCCTGTGACTGGCTCTGGTAATTAGAGATTTCCAACTCTGCGAGCCGCTCGGCTCATTTGTTCCACTCATTGTTTTTGCTACGTGACACAACCTAAATTCTCCAGCTTGTATTTCCATGAGCCGGTTCTCAGCCTCACGCAGAGAGGAGCCGAGCTGCAGCCCACTGTGGCTGGGAGAGGACGGGTTTGTGCGAGGGAGCGCGGGGCGCAGGGGGAGAGCTCGGGGCTTCTTCGGGGCTGCCTGTAATGAGCCCGAGTTTGGTGCTCAGAGCCAGAATTCAAATGCCAGTGTTAGAATCAGCAGCTCTGCGCAGAATTTCGGGAGAAGGCTTTTAAAGGGATTCCTAAAATAATCGGAGTGTTCGTGTGTGCTAGCTCTTCTGGCTAATATACATATGCATAAATGTAAGCGTTCATTAGTGGTAATATTATATCTGCATAGTTACAATGGGTGAACCATCCTGACTTGGGCATTGTACTCAGCCACCCAATTCTGATGTCAAATAGCAGCTTTCAAGGAGCTTTTCCTTCGATTTTTTTTTTTTTTTTTCCTTCTCCACCCCATCACCCCCACTCCGGTACCTCACGTTTATGAAACATACTTTCCGAAATTTATGAAATACACTTTCTTTCAAGGTTTTATCAGACTCAGGATCAAAGGTCAAGCTCAATATGATGATCCTTCCTCCCCAGATTTTAACTGGTCAGTTCACAGTGAAGTTAGTTTATCTTCAACTTCAATCCAATTAGACTTTCACCCCGACACACTGGGGTGTGTGTGATAGCATTATTTTGTTTTTCTTTTGATTGTTTTTAACCTAACTGCTACTGTAGACACAGAATTATTCGGCCTTGATTAAACATTTTCAGGCTGTCTTACCAAGCCAATCATGTGCACATACATTTTCACACACATTTCTCACAGTAAATTAGTAACAATTGCTTATATGCTTAATAGTTCAGAAAATGAAGTTCTCCCTTCAGAGGTGTATTGTACTGCCACAATATACACCCCAAATTGACACTACATAGTTGTGTATGCAGGTTCTACTTAAAATGACGGTAGGCTGAAGCACCAGCATTCATTAAACTGAGCAGAGTTTCTCATTAAATGTGTAGATTGACACTCAGAACTGACTGTCATTTGAGGGGTTTTGCAGCTGTTTTTTCATACCATCAATGCTTTCTTTAGAGTAAAACTTTACTACCCAGTGGCTGAGAAATAGCTGGTTTGTGAGAAGAAAAAACCGAGAGAAAAATATTTTGCATTATTATTTTTCGGAAAAGACAACTGGAAGCTTTTCAGATTTAAGTTCTTGATCTTGTCTTCTCCTTATTTTTTTTCTCTGTGACCAACTTATAGCTTGAACAATGTATGTTAATCTGGTTTGCAATGTGCAGAGTATACATGTACATTTGTTTTCTAGAGAGAACCCAGTTAGTTCTCATCTATTTTCTAATATAAACTCCTCTGCAGAGGTGTTAGCAAGTATATTTCATTTTAACTGTGCCCTATAAATCCTTCATGGAAAATTCCAATTAATATGGCTATGCAGCAAGCTGGGCCAAAAAATTAACTGATCTGTTCTTGCTCAGCAATGTGACTTGATGAATACAGGAGTGGAACAGACTCAATACAAAAATACTGTTTCTCCTTAAGGAGCTGGAGCCACCGGGTGCCACTGCTTTGCATCTTAACATAAAAATCTATAAGACTGCACCTTCTGGTATTAAAAGATAACACCAGAATGCTCTACCCCATAGCAATTTGCTGAGATGCAAGGTATCAATGCCCTGAGACTCTCAAAAGATTTTTTTACTTTTCATAAACATAGAACCTCAATCACTGAAAAGCACAACTTGAGGAACACTCTTGCCATAACTCAGGCTTCAGGAAGAACACTACCTTCAAGAAGAGAAATTATTAATGAGGAATATTCATGAGCTGGAGAACTTAAAAGGGACATCCTTCTGAAATTGGTGGAAATCTTCAGAAATCACAGACTATTTGCTAAGAACATAAAAAATATGAATCCTGTGGAGCACTGAAGGAGCACATAACCTTGGAGTAGGGGGAAGCAAGGTCATGCTGCCTCTACCTCCCCTGTTAGCCCCTGATGGCCCTTCTGGGTGGGCCCAGGAGAGGTGCATGCAGTGTTTGGTTTTTGTTACATATTCATACTTCTGATTTGGGACATATTTCACAGTATCACCGAGTGGCTGAGGTTGGATGTCAGCTCAGCTAGGGTCATGTGCCGTCCTCTTTTGAGTATCTCTAAGAACTGGGACTCTGTAACCTCTCTGGGCAACCTGTGCAAGTACCTGGGTCACCTTCAGAGACAGAACCTCCTGTGTTTCTTTCAGCCTTTCATCATAGGAGAGATAGTCTAGTACCCCCATCATCTTCATGACCCTTTGCTGGACTCTTCCCAGTGGCTCCATCTCACTTTCCTAAGCCTGCTGGTAATACACATTGATCACCATCACCAGACAATTTGCATCACCAAATTGACAGAGGTGGGCACTGAACCATACGAATGAGCTACTGTTACTTGTTCACATAAAGCATTCGGAGGGTTCTTGCTCCTGACCTTGTTCAGCCCAGTACAAGGGCTGCAAATCCAACTTTCTTGTTATTCTGAGGTGCTCCGAGTCCACACGGATGGCAGGAGGGTGAATCCACACACATTTTCAACATTAAAGGTACTTCCATGCACCATTTCCATAAAACACATATATATGGGCTAGAGTCCTGATTTAGATTCTAATAGATCATCATAGTTTTCTGACTTTTTGCATAATCCTCTTCTTCTAAATATTCTGAAAAAATCACACAAAATATCCCCAGCTGAGTTCCCAAGTACAGATGCCAAAGTCATGTGTGCTTCTAATGGTGAAAGAAGTGTGTTGAAAGTGTGGTCAAGTAATTTTTTCTGGCATTATTCATTAAATTTTTTAATTGGAATATTTGCAAAATCTTTTTATTCCATAATAAGGGAGGAAAAAAAAAGAAACCCAGAAACTTTTCATATAAAAAAATAATAAGCCAAGTTAAAAAGGAATAAGTTTGGAATATCTAAAACAACCTTCCACAAGAAAATTGTCCTATTCTAGTAGAAATTTTGTTCAATTTCCCAATTCAGACCAGCCAGATTTCATAAACTCTCATAAGTTAAGATTAACTGTGTGATAAGAAGTCCAACTAATGCCTAAAAGTGTTCCATTGATATTGGTCATGCTTTCTCCTACTACAATTTGTGTCTGCACAAAACCTAATGTAAATTCTACATATGTGTTTGCATTTTTAAGACAACAAAAATAATAACATACTAAAAACACTATGTTCCATGAACATAACATGAAGAACTGAGAAAACAACATTTATGGATCATCTTCTGAAAACATAGTCATTGGAAAATGGTTGTTTTGGATTGATATAGTTATTATGAAAAAAATAGCAAAAGTATTTCATAACACTACAACACATTAAGTAAGTACATGAAATTAATTACTTCAGGAACAGATTTCAGTGTGTTGGTTTAGATACCTGAATTTCTTCTACATTGACTGGAGATATTTTCCTTCTCTTGACTGAGCTTTAGAAAAAATTGACTGAGGTGGACCAAAAGCTCACTTGGCCTGAAAGGGTTCAAGCTCAAAGCTTTCTTGTCATATGGGGATGCAGCGTAACAAACAGGCTCCATGATCTGGATGGAAAGGACCGATCCTCTGTTTTCTTGTTGAAGCTGAGAAACATGAATACAAAATTTTTGGGTTCAGAGAGAGTGAATGCAAGGGAGTTATGACTTGGTAGCATGGGGTCAGAGAGCCGTATTGGCAGTGGGGAATTCCTGGGGTTCTTATGTTGGGCACCCAGGGCTCATCTTCTTTCTGTCCCAGACTGTGCGCATCATGGTTCTCACCATTTCTTACTGGCTAGTTCAGATTCTTCCTTGTTCGGTTTCTGGAATTTGTGAACTCCTTTTTGAGTAGTTGATATAATATTTTGCCATATATACAGGATATATAAGCCACTCTTCTGATTTTTGAGAAGTGGGGTAGTTCAATTTCGATTTACTCTGCTGTACGTTTTGCAAAAACTATCTTAAAATCATTGTGCACCTCCCTTTTTCTCCCCATAAGAAAAGAAATTGAAAAGAAAATTTTTACTGGAAAGCACTGATATTTTAAAAAAAGCAAATCTAATTTCATAGCTCATTCAAGGTATAGTCTGTGCGGTGGAAACAAATCTCTGAAGGAATATGAGTAGCAGAAATATCACCACATTTTTACATTGACTGAAAACTTCTGGAATATTTTTCTAAAATGCTTTCAGATATGTTGAGGTAACTTGCTACAGCATTTTAGGGTGCCAATTAATTAGACCTAGCTAGAAAATCATTATCATGTCTTCATGTGTGAAAATTGCATCTGTAAGATAAATTTGCAAGTATATTACCACACACAGTTTTGTTCATCTATGTAAACATTCTCATATCTGCCAGTAGTCAGCTTACACTGGATACCGTTTCGGAAATCAGCATGTCTCATTCACATACTAGAGAAGATAAGGTACTCCAGACATTTCTAACAATAAGAAAGACTTGTTAAGTGGACTCTTAGTATGTATCTGTGCACATATTGATCATATGTTGTTTCTTTTCAAGATTCCGTTACTTGGGGGGGAAAAAAACAGACCAAAACATTTTTTAATGAATATGTGTTATAGTTTTAGATTTTGTCAGGATTTTTCTTTCCTCTCCTGCTAACACGAACTTTGGGGGCTGACACTGCCTCCACCCAGCTAACTATCCGAAATTCCACCTTGATGGCTCTAAGGACAGTTCTTTTGTTCTTGTTTGGGGAGTGGGTTTTTTTTTCCTTCACTTCACTTCTTCGGCTCGGCTCGACTCCGTTCGGGCTCGGCTCTCTTCGGCTCGGCTCAACACACCTCATCTCAGTTTCGGCGGCGGTGGAGTGTGGACCGGCTGGAGGGGAACTCCTGCGGGTTCTGGCTTCTTTCCCCTGTCTACCGTTCCTGGCCCGGTTAGTCCTTGTGCTTCAGACTCACCATCGCCTGGCAGTGGCAGCGGGTTGTGTTTTCCCTCCTCGGGGCACCGACAGCGCCGGCGGCGGGGAGCCCCCGGCCCGACTCCACGCTCTGCCCAGCCTGAACCAGCGCCTTCCGGGCGGAGAACAAAGGAAAGCACGTCACCTGCGGGAGAACTTCTCACTCAGTCACTCCAGAGACTCATTGTTCAGAGGTTTTTGGTTATAGAGTTGTTATCTGTTCTGTTCTGGTGGTTCACATATACATATATATATATATAAAAAACTATATTTAGTAGTTAAGAACTGTTATCTCTCCTTCTACATTTTTTTTTTTTGTTTCAATTAAAATTTGTTCTAAATTTAAAAGAGGCGTGGTCAATTCTTGAGAAAGGCATTCCAAATTATTTCGGCTTACTCTAAATTAAGACAATATGTTATTGTTCTGTTATCCTGTTTCCTTTGTAAAGGCTGGTTCATTATGTGCTCTGTGTTTGATTACTGAAATTATGACACTAGAGTCATTGTAAGAAGTCAACACTTGTTCAACATTTATTTAATGTTTTACTAACAGTTCTCTGTTTGGGTACTTTTGCTGCAAACATGGCATGCAGTAGAGTACTCGGAAAAAGGTGATGGGTCATTGGTCAGCAGAGCTGAAACCAGGGTCACTTTCTAACTTCTGCCTACCACAACTGCAAATGCTCTCACCAAGAGAGCATCCCATCTGAAGAAAATCTAGCAAAGATTGTATTCACTGTCACAGCCCAGAAACAAACAGAGCTTGGAGGTCACACAGGTCCTGTTCCTCTGTGCATATCTGAATGCATAACCTGGGTTATCTTAGTGGCCAGTATGGTCTTCACTAAATCCCTGTCCATTCACTCCTGCTCCAGCACCAGTGCCACCTGGGAAGGTACTGGTTTCGTGTCCTGTAGACAAAGACAACCACAGAGGAGGCGATTGTATTGTTCTGGGTGGTGGTTTATTTCACAACTAAGTAGAAGTACCTTGTCTTCAAAACGAGCATGGCTGGTTTATTTATTCTTAGGAGTTACATTTGCACAGAGGCCTGGTGAAATGCATTTGGTTACTTATGCTATTATCACGCTTTCCTTAAGAGTTATTTGGCTAGGCAGCATGCACAAAGAAACCAATTTACAGCCTGTCGATATTGCCATATTTGTAAAGTATCCTGGAAGTCTGACTGGCTTTCTAGGCCTTAGCACATCAGCACATCAGCAATTTGCCTCAGGATCTGGCTCCTTAAAGATTATGGTGATGACTACAGCTTTTAAGTAAATGATCCCACACTTACATTTCTAGATGCAAGCTCCAATTTTGTGATAAATCAAAGCACTTCATGCTCTGCTTCCTGGAGGTCACAGCAAAGCTAAAGCGGATTTGCTTCATTTATGGCTACTGAGATACGTATTTTGTGAATCTCTTTATTTTCCCCTTCTGCCCCAGTGTAGCAGCACAATCAGTGGACACATGATTTGTAAGCAATGCCTGCATACTATGCCAAGAGGGAGCCCAGCTTACAGTAATTATGTTGTTATAAATACTGTACTGTTCTAAGTTGCCTTTTTTATATTTAAAATTATGAAATTTGAAAATATGAAATTCTTTTGTCATTTCCATGCACACAGATTTTCTTGAGTTTTAAAAGAAAAAGAGGAGGGAAAGGAAGTGCATGGCATGAGAGGTATTTAATCTCATTTTCCATTCATGACTCTTCTGTCCTTCCCATTGCCCTGAGAAACAAAAGTCTAACAACATGTTTCAAAACAGAAAAACACTCTTCAAGAGGGCAGGATTATACCTAAGTTTCCATTTTAATGAAAAAAATGGGCAAAAAGACTTAGACAGAAAAAACCTCAAATTTTTCCATTAACAGGGCAAGAACATGTTTCCTCAACAGATACAGGCTATGTGTGAAGTGCATAAATACCCATTTCTTATTACTGAAGAATTTATACAAGGCACCTGAATGATTCTCTCTAAGGCATTTTTTTTTTTCTTTCAGGGTTAAAATACTATTTGGCTTCTCTGAGGGAAAATTAATCTACAGTTTTCTAGTGAGTACCATGGGATAAAATAAACAGTACTTTAATATCTCTTCTAAAGGACATACTATAAAAGTAAAAGTGACACATTTTTTACTTGTTTTGAGTGCACAATTTTTCACACCACAAGTAACTATGTAATTTATTGGAAATTACACATTTACTTTATTCATTAGTACTTGTAAAAAATAATTGAATTACTTTTTGCCTATTCTAATTTTATGGAAAATGAAGAATGACTTGATTCAAACATTATTAACTAAATTAAGTAATTCTTTATTAGGCATTTACTTCTAGACTGCCAGGACTTTCAGCTGTAAATAAGCCCCTTAGACCAGGGTAGAAATTTGCACTTTATAACATTCATCTTATTAGATCCTGCAGGATCTATAACTCACAATAACAGATAGAGGAAAAGAAGTAAAGGAAGAAGGCAGACACATGGAAACAGAGAAGGAGAGAGCTTTCCTTTATCTGTGAAAAATACATCAGGTCAAAACTAGGAAACAATCATGTAAAGCAAAATTCTTGTCAATTAGAGTAAGTTCAGCATATTCTGCTCATTTGGTAACAGCTACCTCTACACTCTGCTACGTTTTCACGTATGCTACAGCCTCTGCTTAAAGCATTAACCGTGATCACACAGCTAACACCGACTGATGTCCTGGTGAAAAAAAATTCAGTCTACAGCAGGGAAGGAGCAGGTGAGAAAGCTGTTCTGTATGTGCCGTAAACCTTGTGAGCCAGGTTAAATTCACCCTGTTATGATCCCAGATCTGCAGAGCAGAAGAAATTTTCCCTGACACCTTGTGGAAGTTCCACAAAAAAGTCAATGACAAAGAAGATCTTCAGATATAAACAAGAAAAAACAAAAAGAATTAGGAAATGTAAGCTAGTTACAGAAACGTCCATTCCTAGAAAATACATTCATCTAATAATGAAAGAATCCGCAAACACCTGAGTGATAACAGAAGGGAATAAACACCCACCAGGGAGTTGTGAGTGGTAAATTAATGATTACATGACAGGTGAAAAAAGGAACTGACAGTACACATCTTTTGGTAATACATTTTGCACTGTGGTCTTGTAAGCAAGCTTGGTAAATGTGGTTTAGGCTAAATTGTTACTAGCACAAAACTGATGGAAGACCATACTCAGTTTATAACTATTAACAGGACATTTTCAAAATGGAAGAATGCAGTTAATGAGACTTGACAAAGATCTGTCCTGAGTTTTTCACTAGAGAATTGGGCAAAGGACTTGAGAGGATGCTTAAGGAACCTGCTAGATCAGCTGAGGGATGAAATGCTTTGGTGGACATGAGTAGAACAGAAAAACAGTTTCTGACAAATTGAAAAGATACTGAATGAACAAAGCACTATGCTTAGATGAGAATAAATACTTGCAAGAACACATACAAGCTGACTAGACAGGAGAGATGAATCAGAAAATCTTGGGGGCGGTTCTAGTGGACCCCAGACTGAGTCAACATGCCAATGGTGTTGCAAAAATACAACCACCGCCTTGGGTTTTCAAGAATACACACAGAAAAACGTGTGACCTAATGCTTCTGCCTAATGCTTCTGTTGGAATGACCCCAGCTGAGACACCATGTTCATCTTGTTAATACCATCTTTTAATGGGAGGAAGATAAATTAGTAGAAGAATGAGAAAGATCAGGAACTTATAAAATATGACCTGTTAAAACAGATTAATTTAAATTATGCTGTTTAGCTTAGGGAAAGTGATATATAACTATAGGGTATTTTTTATATGATAGGAATAAACTTCTTTCCTTTTCAGAAAAAGACTTACGTGTTCTACCTTAAAACAAACAAAAAATCCTTCTCTGGAAATAATAAGTACACTATTCTACCAGGAACTTTAGGGCATCTCCATCACAGAACTTTCCAAAAATAGTTGGAATATGTGTCTGTTGTGAATGATGAAAGTTGAGGTGGTCCTGGGCTGACGGAAAGATGGGATGATCATATAAGTTCATTCCTAAGACTTGTGTAAGAACAAATGACCAAGTAAATTGGTGGCTCATGAATCAGTAGACTTTATCATGACAATCATGATTTCTGAAATCAGAGAACTACTCTTGGACAGAGATGAAGAAAGCCCTGAGGCCTAATTACAGGTTTTGTGAGACCTTTCATACCACACTGATGAAAAGAATCCATAGGAATGTAAAGAAACTATATAATCAGACTGAGTCCCACCCTTAATACCATACACCACTGCAATGCAATACGTAAACATAAGATTTTGTTTAAAATTGATTTTTTAATTAAGAGTCTTCAACAGTTTGCAGTTTCAAAATAGGAGCTATTTTTCAAAATCAGCCACAATGCACTGAAAAATAATGGAAAGGAGAAAAATAGCTACAGCTGCTATTGGTCATCATGTGTGATATACAGCAGTCTAAAAAGCATGAGAGCAGGAATGTTCCAAAGTTCCTCAATATTTTATAGTCGTAATGTACCTGTGTAATGGTCTGAATGGATATGCAAAGCAATCTTTAAAAATGCATTTTAAAAATACGTTGCAAAAGTCAAAACTTTGCACAAGAACCAACTCATCATTTCTTGGTTCAGTGAACTTGCTTAAGACATATCTTCAGGTAAAACTTGAACACATAAAAAAAAAATCTTAGGTGAACAAACAAAATTAAGAGCCTGAGATTTCATTTTATTCAGAGCTGAAAGGCCCTAATCAATGTCTCTCTCATGTACCCTTTTTTTGCACAGTACACAGCATAGTTTGGGTTCTGAGCTAGAAGGAACTAAATTTTAAATATAGCTGTATCTAGCTGAAGGTTTCTGGAGGCAATGCAATGGATTCATGGATGCTTTTCCTCTCTATGCTTTAACTTGGTCTACTGTCAATGTGACCTCGAGAGAGGTTCTACTGAAAAAAGCCTGGTTTACTTTTTTATTTTTTAATTGTTATAGTTCTAAGGGTTAATGGGTTCATCCCAGAATCATCAAACATTTTGGAGTCACCATGTCCACAGCAAGATGTACTTTTTTTGGTTGGTGCAAGGCTTTCATTTCTGTAACTGGAGGTATTTCATGGTCCAGACCATGACCAGACTTTATGACCAGTCTCACTGTGTCTGTGAGTTTTATATTGCTGATACAAATGTAGTGATTGGAATATTTTCTAATACAGGACCATGTTCATCAGGTATATGGTTTCTGTAGATAAGAAATGTCTATAAGTTAAGGTAAAAGATGTTGTAGAATATTAATAAAATATAGTACTGGAAGATTTTGAAATGATTGTGGATAGGAAATGACATGTAGGGAAGAAAGTACGCCCTCCAAGTCACCCTATGAAACATGTTGTATCATGTAGCTTGAAAATTAATTTACATTACTTCTTTATCTTGCCAATGGAGGAAGGCAAAATGGGGATTTTTAATGTTAATTGTTGACCTAGAGATTATTTTCACTTTAGCTTTGAGCAAACTTTTAATATCAGAAGAGAAAAAGGGGAAAAAACTACATTATCAGAGTAGTATGCTATCTGTCTTCTGGTATGTTTGCAAAGAACAGGAAGCTAAACAGATTTTAGCAGAAAGATTGCCTTTAGCCTCATCTGCCCTAAAGGCTTGAATCCATAAGCTGTGCTCTTGAGGTCACAATTTCTACTTGCACTGTCTAAACCATTTTACTTAAAATTATGCCTTTCCTTATGACAGTGCTTTTTTGAGAATGGTTATGCTCACCATTTGTGATTTCTGCATCACTGACTTTGCATCTGAGCATCAGATTTTCTTGTCTGTACACATATTGAAATCATCAAAATTCTGCCTAGTATCTTTTCCCTATAGAAGGCACTAGGGTAGATAAAGTTGGAAAATAGTTATGGCATTATAAATTTAAAACAGACACTGACCTTATTTTTGTACCCCACCCACTCATGTCCCCTCAGGAGATTTCCACAAGTTTCCCATTACTGCATGGAACTGCTGCAATCCTGCAGAGGAGAGCTGCACGGGTAAAGTGATGGAATCCTGTCTACTTTGCGTTTGTTCATCAACTTTTTCATATCTTATAGGAAAGTGATATGCGATGGTGAGTACAGGTGGGTTTCTTAGTGCTACAGGTGCCACAGGAAACCAGAACACCATGTCTGTCTCATGCTGAGGCCAAGCATGCAAGCAACCAAATCAATCTGCCTGCACATGCTCTTCCATACAGGTTTTCCAAGAGCAAAATGACTAACATTACATAATGATTGTGTCTGTAACACTCTAATGACATCATAGAATTTCTTTTTCAGTACAAAGGTTCACTTTATGATAAGCTCATCAAAGGAAGCAAAATATTAAATGAAAAATAATTAGGCTTGCTATTCTGTAAAAATATTGCATTGACATACTCTGTTTGTCAAAGATTGCATAAAATGAGAACTAACACAGGATTCCCAAACTTTGTCAAGCTTTCATCTTTGTTAATATGGTAGAAATCCAGAAAGATCTTGTCCCAAATTTGCAAGTCTATGTTAAATGCTGGTAGTTTTTGTAAATTAGAACTGTACAGTCACCCTAAACTCCCTCAATTTCTTGTCTCAGGCATTAACATTTCACTGATAATACTCTTTTCATAAATCTTGGCATTGCTGTTAAATTATTCATATGGTGTTATATGAAAACACATGACAATTTTTTAAAATGTATTCGTCAAGCATCTTGCAATCAGCTGAGATGCCACTCTGCCAGTTATTTTTCTGAATATCACCATCTGAATGCTCTGAATGCATTTTATTTTATTCAGTGTTTCACTGTTGTTTCCAAGTGCTTCTTTTATGATTTTTTACAGCTTCATTTGTATTACCCTTCTATTTTTTTGGTCTTTATTTCCCTTTCTATCTGCCATGTGCTCTGTCTTGCCATTCTTGCAATCTATTGTTTTAGCATTGAAAAAAAGTATTCCCTATTATCTGATCTTCCCTGCCTGTACTTAATTTTGTGACCTTGTTCTTCTCTAGGTGACCTTTGTAATACAAACTTTCATTGCTGCCTCCTGGAAATGTATTCTGACAGTAAAGTCTGGTACACCTTTAATGCTTAAATACAGAAGTCACATTCCTTGACATTCCCATATCCCTCTCCAAGGTGGCAATATGACAATTGTATAGTGTTACTAAATTACATTATACCTTTCATTTTTCCTTTTATGTCATTGACGATTCCTTTGGTATTGATCCAGAATCCGATGTAACACAGCGTGGATTTTAACTGAGAACATAATTCAAGGACAATGAAGTAAACAAAATCCAAATTCAATAATAATAAGTATCTCTGTTAATATGGGGTTAAATTGCAAGTATCTTTCAGTTATTTCTTGAACAGAAGTTTTTAGAGTGTATTATCAGGGTTATTTTCAAAAATCGCAAATAATTTAAACCATGAAAATGACATGGGGCCATTTCAATTTGTCAAACAGAGCATCATGAATATGGGGAGAAGCAATTTAGGTAATCCAAACAGTCATAACTCTACTTGCTACATCACTTTGAGAAAACTAGTGAAACTTCAGCAAACTCTATCAGAATTCTCCTAGTGTACACCCAAGCAGTGATCACAGGCTAGTGTTAGTCCTTACCTTAACAAACCTCTCCACGACTGGAGCTTGCTTTAGTTTCAGCTTATACTTGTAGGATTTACTGCAACAGCCTGTGACTGTTTTTCAGTCCTTGAAAGTTGATGGGGATCTCCTTATTGGATTCACTGAAGTCTGAATTAGGAAAAATACGTTTGTAAAAGCAAAAGAAAAAAAAAAAACAAGATAAAAATAAAGACAGTTTACAGACTTTCTAAGCACATTTCACTTCATTTAATGACAATTTTTTTTTTGAAAGAGCAGATCCTCCAGACTAGATTTTCAGACTATATTAGAGGTGTGATAAATTGATCTGAAAATCTACAATGGTGATCCTTGCACCAGAGTATGTTGTGTGTCCGTTAAACATGAAGTTAACCAGACTGAAGCTTAGGTTTATCTATTTTATAGAAGAGGGTGAGTGGGAAAAGAAAAATGCACAAAAAGAGAAAAAAGGCATATTACTTCATTATCCTGATCAGAGCCTGATGTAAATCCTAATGAACATTTCAATAATTTTCTTTGAAATACCACAAAAATGACAAGAATTACACCAAACTAGTGTTAAAAGTTAGTTTTCAGAAAACACCTTTTTGTCCAATTCATTATGTTTACAACATCCAGAATTTTAACAAGGACACAGAACTGAGCCAATGAACATTGGACATATTAATGATTTCTTTAGGTTGGCAGAAAAATCCATAGATATTTGAAATGTCAAGTCAAAATAGAAATACTGACAATCTGTGTGCATGTATCTTCTACCCCTGTCCACATCAAATTCAGCTGGAGTTTTTCCATGGACATGAACTGACCAAAAAGTAATTTATCCCTACTATTTAAACATCCCACAGGTTATAAATGGCGAACTGAAGCCCTGTACGAATTTGCTCACTCCTTGCCTCTTCACTTCAGTTTACTATTATTTAATTGTGACCAATCATCAAGCTTAAATTTATAGCACTTGTTTATTCAAATAATGTAATTCAATTCAACAATGCTATTTACCTGAAAAAACTACTGGATATGTCATAGAAAATGTTATCTTTTTTCCTCATAAAACAATGATTAAATTGTATTGATTAAGTAATTAGCTTCAATAACTGTTTTCTAATCCTTGAGAAAACACATGAGAAATATTTAGTAAGAAGGTTATGAAATTTTTAGGTAATGTAGAAAGCAAAAGAAAAGCCCATTTTAACTAAAAACAAAACAAAACAAAAACCCTGAACCCAAGCATTCACTTCCAAGAAAAGCAATTTTAGAGGAAAAAAACCCATACTATGAGTCAAAACAGTCTGTTATATTGGAATGATATTAATTGCATGCATTATGTGTTCCTCTAGTAGGATTCTTAGCAAACTAGGCATCAAAACCAAACCAGAATTTTCAGTTTACAAACAGTGCCAAAATCTCATGCCCTTATACTGAAATTTGTGTTTCTTTGTACTGGAGTTGACCAGATGGTTTATGACAATTTAATGTAGAAGAGCTTTGAAAATCTCACCCTGAAGTTTTCAGGTCAGTCATTACGACGTACCTTTATGCATTAGATACTTGTGCTGATAATCTCCTTTAAATCAAGATGCTTGAGATAAATTGTAACACAATACCTCAAATATACTTTTCATTGTTATAATTCGATTGCCATTAACAAGATTGCAAAAACTATGCCCAATTATAAAAATATGTTCCAGGTTAAGTTAGTAGTTTCTAAATCTGAACAAATTCCTTTTTAAGGGAAAAGACTAATTCCTTCCAATTCGAAAACTACTCAGGAAAAAATGCCATAATCAGATAGAAAAGGAAATTACTTTGGGCAAACATAATGGCTCTTTCTGGCCTTAAAATTTAAAACTGGATTAAAAATGCCTCATAATCCAGCACATAACCCAATTTTTTTGCAAGTCTATAGTAAAACATGACTTTACAGCTTCCCCAGGAGTTAACAAACACTCTCTTGGCATTCAAGGAAAATGCATAAGAGCAGGTGAGAATACCCTGACAGCAGAACATTCATTTTATAACCTCAGAAGATAAGAACATAACATTACCATACTAGGTCAGGCTAAATGTTCATGTAACTCAGTATCGCAACTTCACTGGTGGCTACTATAGGACTTTTAAGGTCTCTCTATGAACTTTGGCCTTCTGTTTACTTCATAGATTACATATCAAACTTGGAAAAATCCCCAAACAAACAGGGTTCTTTTTGTTACTATCAAAAAAAATAAAATTAAAGCTTTTAAAAAGTTAATCCAATTTTTTTAATGTGCCTCATTGTGTGTCTTTTGTTTTTTGTTTTTCTCCCTGTAATTTGTCTCAACTTCTGTTTTTTAAAAACTTCTTCAGTTGGATATGACTAAGGACGATAATTTTCATTTTTTTTTCATATTTACTATTGCTTTCTTTACCTTTTCTGTTCTGCTGTATTGTTTCTCACGGAAACATGTGAGTAGTATTTTTTTGGTGGTAGGAGTTATTGTGGAGGAGGTCACTGTTATGGTGAGCACCATATACATTCTCTTTAAAAACTTTTTGTACCACTTGTAGGCATTTTATCTTTTTTATTTTTTTTCTTTTTCTCTGTTCCTTTCAATTTATCTTTAACTAGCTGTCTTCTTTCTGGAAAACTGATAATTTTTTCTGCTGGTCTCAGCTGCAGCAGGACAAGTCCTCTCAGGTAAATGTTCCTCAAGCAATGTAACATCCTGCTAAGTTAATATCATGACTTTTAAGTACCTCCAGAAAAAACAGCTCAAGAAATCTCCACTTTCAGCTATGACCACAAAACTCCTAGCAGCACTGTGGTTTGCCACTATTTCATTACCCATTAGTTTCAATGTCTGTTGGGTCTCAGCGTAAGTCCTAACTTGCCAGTAAAAAGGTTCAGAACCCAAAATCTTTATTTATTTTCTGAAATCCATTACTTTGAGATTATTTTATTTTAACACCAGAGTAATGGCAAAGGAATTTTATCATGGGCAATGGTAATAGTAGAAAGAAGTGGTTAGGTCTTGCCTCTTACCCTTTGCTCCAAAATGCATTCTCCATAAGCCATACAAAAAGGATTTATGTGGCTCATCCAGAATTCCCTGAGGAACTACCACTTCAGCTACAATGCAATCTGAATACCAGAGATTCCCCCAAAATAAAAATTGCTTCACATAGCCACACGTTAACATGGGATGACCAAAATGTCAGACGGAAAAATTAGGGTCTTTTCTAATTTGGGGCCTTCCAGTATACCCTTGACAGTATTTTCAGTTAAAGCTTGGAAATTGTGCAGTTTCTCAATGGTTGGGTCAAGATACAGGAAAGAACATGAATCTGCCATGAGCTGACTTAGAGTGAGGTAGGACTTAATTGTTTCTGTGAGTTCAACTTTCAAAACCCTTTCTCTCACCTGAAGGAAAGAAATCAGAGTGAGAAACAGTGATGTTCAATACAAAACACGACTGAGTACCTCTGACAACTGACAGCTTCATTTAAGAATATTTAAAGCAAAAGTGCAGGGCTGGAGCTTCTCTTGGTATGTTCCTTTCCAGCTTCTCAGTTTGTGGAATTTTGTTCTGTTTCATCGCACTGGTGATTAACTGTTGGGGAAAATTTAATAGTGATGGCTTATGCAAATAGTGTGCTCTACAAGTAGAACAAATAAAAACGAGGAAATGTACACATTGTACCTTTGAAAGGTTGTGAGCAGTGGCGCAGAAGACTTGGGTTACAATAACATCTGAAATGAGCCTGGGAGTGGGAACGTAGCAAGGCTTGTTTCAAAGGAAAACCAGTTCACTAAACACCAGAGTGATTTAATGCACCATCAATTATTTCCTGCTTGTCACTTAAACAGGCTCCACATATGCATGGCAGGTCATGAGTGCAAAAGAGGAGGTAGAAAGCATGATTTATTGGCTGGGGCAAACACCTGCGAATTAAGCAGCTCAGAAATTAGCCACAAGTAGCATATTAGTGCAGCTAATCAGGCACGGTTCAGTATTTCAGTTTCTTGATTTGCCCATAAATAAGGCTGTATGTGGCTGCCCTGGGGGGTTCTGGTGATTAACAGCCCTGACCTACAGTAAAGTATGCAATCTAAACAATTTAGTGGGATCTGCAGGTGTACATTGTAAGCTTGTTGCCTATAAGGCTGCTATATTCAGTATGTAGAAAGCTCCTGGTATCTGGATGTCTTGTTCATACATTTTATCACACCATTTAATGATCAATTTTCTTTTCATTCATTTACCAGGACCTGTTAACATTAACAAGTTTTAAACTATAAGGCATTGATGCGCAACTGTGAAACCCAGTTGTCTTCTTTGTCTTACTCGGATGCCAGAGAAATGAGATCACTGCTCTTTGCAGCGCACTTCCATATCTCACACCACAGCAGCTGAAATGAGAAGATTAATTCAAGAGCTATGGTTTGCTAGCCTACCTGTTGATTGCTGATCCAAACATGCTGTGTGGAGGAGACTGTGCACAGCCAACAGCAAACTGCTGTTCTGGTTTTGCAAAGTGCTAAAACAAGGACAGAAATGTCTGGTCACTTCATACTGACATGTTAAGCGCATACTCTGGAGGAGGTAAGAAGTTCTCTTGAAACACAACATGTTTAACTCATATAAAGCCCAGCAGTAGCCAAATCAACTTTAACTGTTGGAAAAACTAATGAGAAAGAAAAGGAGGAAAGATACTTCCCCCAAAAAGCAAGATGCTTGATAAAGCTGCTTGCTAATCCTAGTTACCCAAAGTACCCACAGTAGCCTACTAATTCCTCAAAGAACACATAAGGCCATGGATAAGGATGAAGATAAATGACTAGTGGAAAAGTTATGTCCTTGTGAAGGAATGACACTGTGTAAATCTAGAACTGTCCACATTTTCATATAAAAACATGCCGGAACATTTTTGGAAGGAAGAACAGAAGAACAGTAGGCCCAGAAGAACAATAAAAGATAGATGGTTGATGTCCTAGTTATAGTGGATTGCTACTCACATTTTTTCCTACTATGTGAACAACATGGTATCGCTTCATGGACCACAAGGCAGCCATTTTTTTACACAGTAAATGGTTAATTACTTTAAGACTAAGAACCCTGAATTATTTGAACAAAAATATTAAATATAAAAAAGTAAACACACAGAAAGGTAGAGTCCCCCACTATGTTTCATAAGGGAGAACTCTGCTTACAAGGGATACATAATTTCCTCTTTCATATTAAACTTAATTTAAATCTAATTAATGATTTTTTCTTCTAATTTCAGTTTATTTTCCCATCACACCATGCTGTACTGATGATTGCTGGGATACATGACTCAGTGTGACACTGACCTGACCTGGAATGCCTTTCCTTATGTTTACAGACTGGAGACAGCAAGGCCCAGTTCTGGGCAGTTACTGATCACAGCCCTCAGCATGGAATACCCTGGTGGGTTCCTCTAGACAAGCATTGACAGCACATCCCAATCCTCTTCCTGCGCCACCCTGTGCCTTGCATAGGGTAGCCAGAAGCATCTGTTAAGGCTGGTACTTCTCCTTGGTCTAGAGAGATTTTTCTTATTGGGATTCAGACACTTAAAAAATTTGCTTAAGTTTCTTTCAGATTTCATGGAACTTTATTGGAACAAAGGTTACTACAGGGCTGCTTTCCATCACCCCGTGTTTCTGCTTCACTAGCATGATGCTGGGGATATGTACCATGTGCAGAGGAGGATGGGATGAAAGTGGTTTTGAATGCAAGATGTTGGAAGGCTGGAATGGGCAAGAGAAAGTTGTCTTATCCCTGTAACCTCCTACATAAGTTTTCAGCCAGGCCTGGATGCTGTCTGGGTAAAGACCTTATTTGATCCATCACAGGAAATATCCAGCACTCCTGAAGTGTGACCTGTCAAAGAAGCAGGAACTCAGCGTGTAACTGAGTAATTAAATCAATGGCATAGACACACCTTGTGCATTTTTTTTTTTTGGTTGGTTTTGTTTGTTTGTTTATTTGGGACTTTTTAATGTTTAGTTGTAGAATAAATAAAACGGTCAAAATAAAATGCATAACCTAGGTTAAAGATGGCAGTGCAGTCACAGAATCAGATTTATCAAGGTTCTTTAGATGCATCACAGAATTTCAGACTGTGTCTTTGGAAAGGATAAAGTAAGATTTGAAGGTGTATCTATGATTTTGAAAAGTTACAGTATGATCAGATCACCCAAGTGTCAGAGCTCTTGTTATAAACCAGCCTTTGCCTTTTGGTAAAGGGGATGCTAAATTTCAAGTACAGCAAACTCCAAAATGGCTACATAAAACCAAGCACAGGTTTAAAAAGAGCAGGTTTACTGTGAGAACTCTGAAATGACACCTAGATGATCCCCCGAGCAGCCCTTGAGATGTCAGAGATGATAATACAGTAACAACATTTGGGAAGTATTTCTAGTTTTACACTTAGCCTTTTGGCAGGAATTTATTAAGACAGAATAAGCCTGTGACTTTTCAATTCCAAGTACAATTTGTTTCTGTAATGTATCTGCAGGAGTAATGTGTGATGGAATTTTTCCTTTGCTGGGCCCAGTAGTTGTGGGTGATGATATGCTATAATAGGTTCTCACAAGCCATATCTCAACAAGATAAAACACAACACATGTACATCTGTGGCCCAGTGTCAATGCCTTAAATGTACATCAGAAATGCATTAAATCTTCTGATTGCTATTTAGTTTGTACAGCTTGTTGGTTCAGAGTTTCCTCTGTAATGTACCCTGCTGATTGCCTTGAATTATTGGCATATCCTTGGTAGAACAAGCACACCTTGTTCCAAAATTCAGCATTACAGATGTGGCTTGAATCTTTTCCTTTATTAGTAGAAACAGAAGAAATGCTCTTCCAGTTATTCCAATATGTTTGCTGAAAGCACATATCTCAGAATCAACTGGGTCTAACAGTGCATTGGACCAAAAGGAAAGACATGTGATATCACACTGGAAATTAATCCACACAGTTGTTTATGTGCAGCTGTACTTGTGCCTACATATAATGACATAACAGTGTAGAAAATAAAGTGTTATGGACAGCTACGGAAAATAGTACATCAGAACAGGCACTTTTAGTTTTGGATGCTCTTTCTGGGCTAGATTCTCCTCTGGTTTAAAGCCACACATCAGCATGCTTGCTTGCTCATATGTGAGACTTTTTGAAAAAAGCAAATGTTTTAAAGTAATCTTGAACCAAACATTAATGGAAGCCACAGTGACTGATAAAAAATGAAATAAATCTATAAAATATTAATTAACACCATCCAGATTCAGTTTCATAGGGTCCCACAACACTAATTCTTAGCTTAGACAGCCTGCTGAAAGCATATACCTGGGAACAGAGAGACAGTGAGGCATCCTTGGGGTTTCAGTTTATGTCTAACCACCTCATAAGGTGTCCAGGGCAAGACGGTGACTGCTTTTGTAGATGAATTCTCCTTTTCCACCATTTGGTCATCAACTTTAGTTGTTAAGAATTGTGTCTCTCTGGCTGAATTGGTACTGTGAGGCTGATAATTAATCCATGAACTGCACACCTTGTGACCATTGGACTGACCTAACTGGAGAGGTAACTGGAGGGACTCTTCTCATTGTCATCCCTGGATGTCTTTTCAAAGGAAACTCATGGTAGAGTTACTCACGGTACAGCAGAACTGTTTGCCTGGAAAAAAACAGTCAGCCACATTGCTGAGCTACACAGGATTTGAGGTGGAAGATTTTTGGTGAATTCCACATGGTCTATATGCAATACTTCTCCATGGACACCCCCTTGTAGCAGGGGAGAAGCTTGCGTGCCCTTATGAGGCTGTGAGCTATGCTAGCGGTGGTTGTGCCTCCGGTAGGGTCTCTCATGCTAGTCAGGTCTCAGCTGAAGGGTCAGATAAAGTGTTTCCACGGGCAGGATGGGCTCACCAGCCTCCCGGCAACCATCCTAGGAGAAGGACAACTCTAACTCCCAACCCGGGCAGATGGAGCTCGCTTAGCCTTGTAAGGCCATCCATCTAAGAGAAGGATACTCTAAAAAACCTACATCCTGAGGACTTCGCTGCCACCATCCAAGCTTGCTGTGCCCTGGTAGATGAAACTTAGGACTAAAGGGTGGGGTCAGTTCCGCGCACACTGCGCCTCACCTAAAAAATCCACTGTGCAGGCTCAAAGGAACCGTGCCTCGCCAACACCGCCTATGGAGACTTTCTGCTGTGCCTTTTGCAAGTGGACTTGCCTATCTTGCATTGGCCTTTTTAGCCATCAGCACGCTTGCAGCAAGCGTGGGTAGAGCCCTTCCCAAATCTTCGTTCGTGAAGCCCAGTCATGAGTGAGATATGCAATACATTTTCTTAAAGTAAGTCTCAGTCTAGAGGAGTAAAAAGTGATGGTCTTCCATTGTCTGTGGATGTCAAATATTGTATACTTATCACACATTTCCACTTCTTCACTGGAGTTCACAGCTTTTCACAGGTGGATGAAAAAGTCACAGTTCTCAGGCAAGGCTTGTCTATCACTTGCTCCCAGCTGAGCAGTTGTTTGACACAACTGGTCAGATAAGGTTGACATTTTTGCAAAGCAGATTTAGTTCATACTAGCGTTTAGAGAATAACTGTACATCACATAGTTTAATGTATTATTTCTGGTATAGCTATATTAATTGCTATCCAAATTTTTAAGTTATTCAGTTGGGAAGGTGAAATATCATATAAATGTTACATAGGAAAGTCAAAATGTGTTTCTTGGTCACTCCCAATACAAATTAGTTTGCGTAAACTTTTTGACGCACATGAATGACTAATTAATATATTCCTAGAAATTGAAATATGCATTTGTTCTGTATTTTATTACAAATAATGAGACTGTTTTTAGAGATGAAGATTACAGAAATCACACACTGGTTGTAACAATTTTCTGTTAATTATAATAAGTAACAGTTTCTGAAGGAATTGTATAATTTTATTGAACTGCCAGATACCATGGCTATTAAAGGCGATTTTTATGTTGACTTCAGTAGAAGTAGGAGGCTCAGACTATATCTAAATAAAAATATACTTATGTATTTTTATATTGATAGTACATATTGAATTGCTGTAGACAAACTTGAACAAATGCATCAGAAATTAGTGATTTTGGAAATAAAGCTTAGGTCTCTTTAATAAATGTACTGAAGTAAGTGAAAACAAAACAGACATTATATTAAAGATGTTTGGGTGTAGCTAACATTCAGTAAAGGAATGGATGTTAGGAGAAAGCAAGCATGCATATCAGTCTTGGGTTAGGGTCAGAATGTGTCTTCACTTGCAGCAGTCCCTGCAAGCTTCATTTTGTATGTAAGTAACAGCCAAAAACGTTATAGTTTTACATAGAGATTTTATATGAAATAATTTTAAGTTGATTTTTTGTTCTTTCAAAAAGTGGACAATAAAAAGTAAAAGCAACATAATATGTATTTGTAATGAATATGTTATAGGTCAATTTCTTTACATCAAGTAAAGCAAAATCCATTGTAAGATTACCAGCTCAAAAATGTCAGGTCTAACTACTGAAAATTGGCCCACCCTAAAGGTTTGTACAAGGAGTACAATTGCACTGCAATATCAACGGGCAATAGAGAACCTTAAATACAACTCATTTTGAAACTCAGCTTGCAAGTCCAATAAGTATCAAAAATGGTTTTATAGAATTATCTAACACTTGATATGTTTAATAAGGTTATTAAATAAGCAAGGAATATATGAAGTGCTGCACCTCACCAAAGAAGAATGCTGTACTAAGAACCATGAGCGAAAGTGAAGGAAATCACTGTCCAGTCTGCTGTACTACCACAATGGAATTTTTACTGAACAGACTGATTTCATGAACTCTCTCTCCTCAGATCCCGGTTTACGCCTTGCCTGCAATTTTTGAGACTCATGGGGTGGGAAACAGTGGAGTGGAGTTTCTATATTAACTGAACTCCTGTTTTTGCTTATTGAAATAGCAACTGCCCGCCACATGATTTCTCATATATGTTCCTCTTCCTCCTCTCCTTTTTCTCTCTCTGCCCATTAGGTTAAGATTCCACTGCTGCTGCTGTAGAAGAAGAAAGTCCGATTAAATTTGGTCCTAGTGGTTGTTCTGATCCACGGGGTGGTGTGAGACACTGGATTATTACACTCATTATAGGCTTGGACCAACTCAAGTTGTGTGGAGTGGGGAAAGGGACAGGTTGAATTTCACAGAGGTGAGGTAATGCCCTATCCCACACCCCAGCCCCTGCAAGCCTTATTGGACAACCCCATAGAAGCTGTCAGTCAAAAACAGCCCATGAGCCCATGCGCCTATACCACACCTCGGAGCTGCAGACCCAGTCTTGGATTGGCTGGCACACTGGAAGTCCCACCTGCAGGCATGGAGACTGGTCATAGGGGAGCCAAAGCAAATAAAAACAGCAACATATGCTGTCCATGCTCTTTCAAACCCTGCCACCTGGACATGAGAAAGCTGGACTTGCACAGGACTCTGGTGGTAGTTGCAATTTCCTCTTTTTCTCTCCTTCTTCTTCTCCTTATCACTGTTCTTAATATTTTGGATAGCTTGAGAATGGATGGGTTGGATTTTGCTAAGTTGTATGTGTTAGCATGTGCAAAGTCAATGCTTTTTCAATGCTTTGTTTCAGTTGAATGTTACCCTTTAAAGTTTTTTCAAGTACTCTTATTTTCTAAAGTTTACCAGTAAAAGTGCCACCTGAAGACACAGTGTGCAGCTTTTTCTCCTTTGCGCTCTCTCTTAAGGTGTTAAAAGAACCTAAAGTTCTTCTAATGCATTCAGAGGGCAGATAGTGTTAGAGCCTTGTGTATTTTTAAAATAAAACCCCTTCAGTGAGCTCGTAGCCCAGGTGCTGGAGTCTTCCACCAATCCCTGGGAGGTGTTCAAGGCGAAGTTGGATGGGACTTTGAGCAACCTGCTGTAGTGGACGGAAAGTCCATGGCAGGAGGGTTGGATTCTGATGATCTTTAAGGTCCCTTGTAACCCCAACCATTCTATGATTGCATGAAATCACAGTGAACTTTTAATAAAAAAAAATAATTTCTATTTGGCTTCAAAAGTAGACTTTTAGTCTTTTCCATACAAACATATGATGTGATTTCAGTAGAATAAATTAATTTCCACAATCCATTCAACACCTGATTAATTCATATTACTGAGTCAACAGAGATATGATTAACTTATTTGTGTCTCACAGTTCACAAACCGTGCTACAGATAACAATGTGAGCTACTGCTGATACTTTGTGCAGTACACAAGCTTTAAGAACATCAGTAGAGGCTTGTTTTTCATTAAATATGTTTGAAATCTAATTTATTTGTAAAAGTCAGTATATTTCTTGAAACTGGCATCATACGTTAAATAAAATGGAGCATGACAGCAGTTTTTTAGCCTTTGTAGAAGAACTGAAAAACACCTATAAGTAGCTGATTGTGCTGGCCCCATTTTTAGATAACATCCCAGGAGCTTTTCTACATATTTCTAAGTGGGTGAAGTGTATGGCTCAGTGCACTCTTCTGGGAATTCTTCACCAGTACTTCATTAATGTGAAAAATCCACCAGGAAAGTGTCTTTTACCCCAAAGATGCTTCTTTAACACATCCTTGCCCACAAATTACAAAGCATTCATATTGGAAAATGCAGTGTCAGTGCTTGGTTACCCTCACAGTAAAAAAGTTTTTTCTGATGATCAGATTGCACTTTCTGTGCTTTGTTTTGATTCCATATCCTCTGGTCTTGTCACTGGGCACCATGGAAAGGAGCCTGGCATCCTTCCCTCAGGCATTTGCACAATTCGATGAGTTCTCCCCTCTGATCTTTTCTTCTCCTTTTCTTTTACAACCATGTATAACATTCCAGTTCCGAAGCCTCATGCTTAACTGGGAATATTACTTACATTTAAGACTTTTAAGTCTGCCCACCAAACTTCTGAAAGGCATTTAGTTTGTTATTACCTCAAATCCATGTCCAGAGAAAATGGTGCCACACTTTCCCTTAGAGAATTTCTTTTATTTTAGTGAGAAAATACGTGTTTTGGCAAAAGGATTTACAGGAATACAACCAAGGAAAAGCATTATACTAGAGCACAAGCAAACACCAATCCCATACAATTTAGTGAAATACCATTCATCAGTTTTATGTTACCCACAAGAGAAAGAAAAGAATAACAGAAGAAAAGGGATTAAAAGAGTAAAGAAAGAATGAAGACAGAAAGAGAGGAGAGAAAAATAGTTATGCCAAGACTCACATATTTCCAGGTCTCGGGACAGAAGGCAGAACAAGATGGACACCCTGCGTGTCTCTTTATATGGTTTGGCTACTGTGGCCACTCCTCCCAGGTGGGACATCTGGTTCACTGACCAACTGAAGTGAGGGGAGGTGCAGTTGATCAGAGGCTCCAGGGGGCATGGTGTGGGTGGGTTCCCAGGCAGGCGTTCTTTGATTAACAGCCCAGCCACGTGGCTCCCGGGCCACGTTCCATGTGTTCTGTGGGCTCAGCCGTGTTGACTGCAGACCATGTGCCTTCCAATCCTGCCATGAGGCTGCAGGCTTGACCATAGCTCTTCCTGCAACACACACAGACAAGGTGGTTGATCTGGCACAATAATTAAACAACATAGCACATCCAGTCTCTCACACCACGGTCCCATGGTTGACCCATATCATTGATAAAGTCTTCAGGTCCCTCTCCATCACCAGCAGAATTGAGAGGAACAATGGTTGGTCCTCCATGCTCTTGACCGTTGCCACCAGAGTAATGTAGTCACATTTGACTCTTCAGGTCACCTCTGGCTGTGTCTTTGGTGCATATATGGAAGAGCAGCAGGGGTACTAGTCAGAGGACCTGATGTGCCTCTGTGACATCTCTATGATACTATTAATCAAGGCCCCAGAAACATCAAAATTCCCTGAAGAACAACTCAGATCTGGAGGTGGGGGTCTCCATCCCCCACAGCACAGTCTTCTGCCACTGTCACTCATCACTTCCTTCTAGTCATCCTGAGAAGTTCTGGCTCAGATGCCAAATATGCTATCTGGATGGCACTACCAGCTCCTCATGTGCTATGTGGACACACTACTATTCTGCTACTGCAAGTCTGCAGGTGCAGCAGAATCCTTCTTCCTGCTGTGTGAAGTCATCAGCTTCAGCTTTTCTGATGATGATAGTTTCCACTTTCCAGCTTCCTGGGTCTCCATTACAGTTGAAAGTTCAGGATTTTGGAGGTGCTGGGTGTTTGAGAAGATACAGATGATCTTTTTCTTATCATCTCTGTGCAGCCTGGAAACCTCCCCTGCAGCTCTTTTACTGTAGCTCATTGACAGGCACACACCTCCTGCAGACTGGCAGACCACGTGTCCCGGGCTGAACAGGATGCCTCAGGTACTCCCTGCAACTTGAAACTTGAAGAGCTGCATCATTCTCTGAAGCTCCATCTGGGTGCATGCGTCAACTGATGATGAAGGGGTGGTTCCTCCAGTGGCTCCTGGGGAACATGCTCTGTGGCGCATCACTACCATAGCTAAGGATGTGCATCCCAGAGGGAGTAAGTTTGCTGGCCTTTCCTTTGTGCCCTCTTTTGCTGAACTAGTGGATACTTTACACTATTCACATTTGCATAAATATGATGGCATTTCTGGTACTTATGCCTTAAAATCTACATTATGGAGATTTTGGTATAGCTTGCTAGTGCCTTTGGCCTCCTAGTGCCTTTGTGCAGGATTTCTGGAAGTGTTATTTGGCATTTTTTGTTAAGAATTTCAACAAACAAGGGATTTTAGTGAGCTGAAGTGTTCCCTATCTGTAAAAATGTACTAAGAAAGAGACAAAACAGAGATATAACACCTGATATAACCAGTCAAAGCTATTTGGAAACCTTGAAACCATTCCAGAAAGTGTGATACTGTGCCAGAGACAGAGGGACAAGATGAGGAAGATGAAGATAAGGGGTCTTTGGGACCTCCAACTCAAATTCAGGAGGTGTGATGAGAGTGGTCCTGAGGGAGGGATGGTTTGGGAAGTGGGTGTAACAGATGATGTAATGTTAGATATTATTGTATAAAATTATAGCACCTCTGTAAGTCATGGTTTATACTTTGAAAATGATTCCTATGTACCCAGCATGCTGTAAATAAAGAATGCTTTGCTAATACTCAGAAAGGAGTGTTAGAGGGTTCTTTCCAGCCTTTTAGGCATCAGTAGTCTGAACGTCTTCAGAGAATAATTTGTTTGGGAAATGAGAAGGACTTCTAGATGAATTAAATATTATCTGAAAACATGTGAGCAGACATCTGGTGAATATGGTCAGTAATTCTGAACACAGACCAGTAACTGGTAGCTGTCACCTAAAGTGATCATAACAGTACCAAATATAATCTGCAACATACTTGGTCTAATGTTTTACTGAAATGGTACTGCCTGATATGGAAAAAACCCTGAAGTGATTAAAGTGGATTAGCAGGAAGACTGTGCAACCCACTACCTAGATGTAATGAAGAAATTTATTCAGTCAATTTGTGGCATTTCTGTGAAACCATTTTAGGCAAAGAATAAAACAATTTTTTTTTTCAGGTCATGGGGGACCTGTAATAATGTGAATGCACTGGTTAGAATACAGTGAAAATGTAATTATTGTATAGTGCATAGAAGTGGATGGCAAATTAAAATAATTGCTAAAGGTATGAATATACACAGTCAGGTGTATAGTTACAAGTTGTACAACAAGCAAGTAGCCCATATTTTTGTGAATTCATGGAGTCAACACCAGAGATTTTAATTGATAAAATTTGTAACCAGTAAAAATTTCCTACTGAGAGGGCAACAGCTTATTCAAAACTATAATAATATAATATTGGCTGTTTGAAGAGTTGGAGTATTCACCACTGTTATAGTTTTAGAATTTGTTAGAATTTTTTCTTCTCTGCCAGCGCTTTGAGGGCTGGCACCCTCCTTGCCTCAGCTGTCGAGGCAGGAAGGCTCAGCTCATCACTCAAATTCCAACCTAATGGCTAGGAGGGGTGAGGGGAGACTCTTTTTTTTCTTCTGGTTTGGGGAGTTGTGTTTTTTTTTCCAGTTTCTCTGGTTTTCGGTGGCAGTTTTGGGGAGGGAGGCACCGTGGAGGAACTCCGGTGGGTTTTGTCCTCTTCCCTGCCTCCCGTTCCTGGCCCGGTGTGCCCCTGTGCTTCGGACGGACTTTCACCATCGCCTTGGAGCTGCTGCAGTTTTTTCCCTTGGGACATCAACAGCGCCAGCGGCGGGGAGCCCCCGGCCCATCCCCACCTCTGCCCATCCCAAGCCAGCGTCTCCCAGACCGAGAACAAAGGAGTCCATGTTGCCNAAACTAAGACAACCACAAATAATAACGGTTATCTTTTTTTTTTTCACATTTTGGCTTGTAAAGAATTCACGAACTGTGTGTGACATAATATACAGGAACTATTTTACCTTAACACATTTCAAGATTATTTCTGAACAAAATAATCTGAAATAGATATTTTCTGTATAGTTATAGGATGCCAAATCCACTCATATTCCACTTCTTCAGCTTCAGTTCTCTTTGGATATGGCCATGAGATGGCAATGTCTCTGGGACACAGGTACTTTTCAGTGTGATGATTTGGTGATTCGTGGGTGGACTTGCGGAGATTATTGCAAGTGATCCCACATAAAAAGGGAAAAATGAGCTTCAGCAGCCATTGTGTTCAGTTGTGGGGTGTAATCTTCACAAAGTGGTGTGGTTTGTATAATCCCCATGAAACATGCCTCACTTCCCTTTTCAGTTTTTTATGCCTATATGCAACAAGATGAAGATTGTTAGAGTTTGCTATTTTGTACAATTCTTGTGAGGAATATCTGCTTTTACATGTAGTACTACTTGATTACTGGCTAAAGTTTTCTTACATGAGTGTCTAATTTCCTTTTAATACTCTCATTCTCTCACAAAAACAAACAAAAAAAAGCTCCCTCTTTTGTAGAGCTTCATATTTATATGCTAAGAAAAAGTCCTCATGATGAAAAGTCAGTTGAAATGGAATTGAGTGTATATATAATGTTAATAATTTAATTCCTTTGCCTCCCATTATTATTCTTTAAACTGATTTATGAGACTCTATTTGCAAATCTCAAAGTGCTCAATGAATTACAAACTGTGGCTCTTAGCTAGTCCTATAAGTAGACCCTATATTACCACACAAGAAAAACTTCAATTACAGCTGAAACATGCCACTTAATGGTAATAAAACATTATACTGATAACATAACCACCCTTAAATCAAAGAAATTCAGAGCTAAGTTGCACTCAAGAGAAATCCAAAAGTATTAGAGGACAAACCACCCCAAAGACTTTGCTTTTGATCTCTGATGATGCCTTGCATGGCCAAAACCTTATGATTACCGAGCACTAGCCCTGGAGATCCAAATTGCATTAAAAAGTTTTTTAAAGTCATTAGATTCCTTCTGTCTCCTTTTAGTTCCTCCCGACTGATAATCTGTTTGTAACTAAGGGAAGATCTCTATCGATTCTGATTCTAATAAAGGCTCATTCTGTAGGGTCAAAGCATTTTTACAATTACAAGGACCATAAGTGAGGGACATAACTAAACCCAGTAAAGTAATAAAGGTAGACATTGACATTTGTCTGTTTCAGATGTATGAAGGTTCAGAAAGCTTTGATCTCCAAAAGCTTGTGGGTTTGGTGTCAGCGATTTAAAAGAAAAACACAAGTAATATCAGAATTGTATGGTTGGTTTGTTTCTAAAATCGGTGCTCCTACAGTGAGCTTGGATGGGTATATCAAAAAGATACTAGATAACCTTCCCTCCCCCCTTGCTCCACCCAAGATGGACATAAAGCTATGGTGAGAAGGACTGAATTTAGCCAGTCGGCAGGATCTCTGTGGGAACTTCTTCTGCAGTCCTGTGTGCATTCCAAAGAAAGAATTTATTTTTTTTAAGAGCACCTGCTTTTCCCTGTTGCAAGATACTGCTAATCAGCCAATTGACATTGTTTTGCCTCTGTAATGCCAGGGGCTCCTGAATAAAAACATTAGTGCTGCCATGCTGGATCAGATGAAAGAGTCCATCTTATTCCAGTTTCTTTTCTTCATTGGTGACTAGCAGCAGATGCCTAGGGAAGCATACAGTGATGATTCCCACTGTATACACTCCTGGTTGCAAGCAGTATGTGGATTCAGTGAGTCAGAGGCAGAATCTTTTTTGATTTTTCTTCCATGAACATATCCAGGACTTTCTGCTTTTATTTTTGTGTTCATTAAGTGGTAGAGCATCACCCCTCTCAACACACTTTCTTGATTCACCCAGGCCACTCTTGATTTTATATCACTCTTTCATAAATCTATTTATAGATGGTTACTATCTTTCTTCCAGATAGTTGTAATTTCTTTAACTGTTCTTTGTTCAGAAACTGTGCCACACATCCTCCTCACTACCTCTCCCAATGCTATTTTACCCTCTGCAGGACCAGAATGTCACCTGATATGATTCCTTATTTTTCCCTAAATAGTGGTTAATATTTGTACTAGGCACTTCCATTCCAACAAGAGAACTTTGTAGAAAGAGTAAAATAAATGACCTCACAGAAATGTTGTGTCACTATCTTATAGTGAGAGAGAATTTTAGAAAAATAAAGATGACTCTATGATATTCCTTTTTCCTTTCAAATTTTTTGGTAGGTTTGTCTCTTGGACAGTATTTGGTAAACATGATATAAAGCGACTTAATTTCCTTGAAATATTTGATATTTCATAAAAAATGTCTGTTTATATTATAAAAGAGTACATGCTTTGTTAAAAATTATTTTCTGACAGGGAATGGAGAAAGAATGTGACATGCTTAACACTAGGTTAAATCAGGTAATTAAACCAGACACTCTGTGGATGTGAGGAAGAACTGAGTGGCTTTACTTTTGCCCAGAGCTCCTAGAAGTATAGTGCCATCTCAGTGCATGGAACATGTAGAAATCTGTTAGTACATTTTGTCTATGATCCCTCTCTATCTGGCCTCTTTCTTGGAACCAGTTAGACCTCATGGCATCATTTGACCTGTTATTTCCTAAGGATAGAACAGACTTGCCAAGTAGCAATAATTTTGTGGTGAATATACAATGGCTCCCTAGAAGTTGGCCTCTATCAATGAAGCTTGGGGTTTATAAAGAAGTTTGCGCCTTGAGAAATGTGAAAGTTGCTTCAGCTGAAACTCAAAGGCATCCTCAGACCACATAGTCAAACCCAAGGCAAGATGACTGAAGAATTGAAAGGATTTGTTATAATCTTATTAACCCAATCTTGCAGCCCAGCTAAAGCTACTTTAAACTCCTTTTACATTCCTGAAAGAAGACAAAGTAAATAAGTATATCCATGAAAAAGAAGCCATGCTGGCTTAAGAATGAACAACAGAAGCCTATGGATCAAGAATCCTCCCAGCTTCACTCAGTTCTTCCACTTTTGGTTTGGAACAAAGAGAGTCTTTGTTGGGATGATGCATATTAATGGTCTGTGACAAGTTATAAATATATTGTGGTTGAACGGATTCTTTTTTACAATAGATTCTTGTAGTGTTTCTCTATCAGAATTATATGCATGGATTTTAAACAACTTGAATACATTTTTGGAATTATATCTCTGAAAGTTGACATGATAGGCAATAATGCATATTTAAGATGATAGAATGTAAAGTCATTTGGCAAGTCTATGACCCAGTAAGGTAGAAAAGGAAGTATTCTTAATAAAAGGATAAAAAAATACCCAACTAATTTTTTATTATGAAAGAGATTTGAGCAGTTAAAAACTGTCAATTTCACTCAATTTTCACTACCTTTTGTGGCTTGAATTTAAGGAAGGAAGAATAGCTGATAGTATCCTGATTTAATATTCTGTGTTTTCAAAATATAATGTCAGTGGAAAAAAGATAGTATTGTCATATTTCCTTGACAGTTAACCCACAGTTATATCTTTCTGTAGGGACAATAAAGTTTCCTTCACAGTACTGTCTTAGTTTCCCTTTGGAGGAAGCTTATTAATGCTTGAAAAGAATAGCGTACATCTTTTATTAATTCTGTATAATTAACAGTGGATATTTCTATTGAGACTTATTTGAATCATTTGAAAAAGCTTAGCTTCTTAAACTCCTCTAGAATCTCAGGGAATGACTGCAGTGATCAATGTTAAGATGATTTCATTTGTTTCCAAGGGAAAAATGTGTGCCTACAATTTGAATTTTATGACATCCAGAAACGAGAAGACTTTGCATATGAAAACCAATGAAAAAACATTAAATGAAAACAACTGGTTTTGAATATTTTGCGGTGATATAATTTCCTGCAAATATGAGGAAAAAAAAGCAAAATTCTTCTAAATACTAAATAGTAAAATTTAAGACTCTCCTCTGAATGAGAAAAAATAATATTTCATAATTAATAAGATTGTGACTAGCATTCCATCAGAAACCTGGTTTTGAGTTCTCTCAAAACATGCCCCTGGCTGAATACTGAATGTATTAAATGTATATTAAAATGCATGTTACTTGAATACATCCATGGTCATGTGATCTGGATGTCTCTGAATAAACGGCCTATTCTCATCATTATTTTTAGTTAACCAATCCCTGTGTCTTCAGAAAATCACATCAGTTTTTCTTACGAGACATAGAATTACTGAATACACAGACCAGCTTTATTCACTAGAAATAATCCCACCAACTTTTCTTCAATGTGTTTATGAGATCTGCTAAAAGATTGCTTATTACTTTTCAATTCAGACAACACCTAGTCTTTTGAATTTGTCTGTTGTAATTATTTAAATAGCATTAATATTCAACCACAATTCAAATATCTGACAAAAAGAGATGTAACTTGATCACCTTGTATTTTTATGGCCATTTTCAGTTGTCCGTTTATTTTTAATGGCTGTCAAGAATGTAAAGTACTTCTGAGCATATTCTAAAAAGAACTGGTTTTATTTATGGACATACTTAAGTATGTGAGATAGCAACCTAAAAAGAAGTATTACTTACAAGACCCATAGTTAAAATGTAAAATGGTGTCTGTTAAAGGCTTTAATTTTACTTGCAAGTCTGCAAATCTATTGTGGCATATTTTAATGTTAGTGAAGATGAACAATATTTTTATATATATATAATTTGGTAAAAAGTGTCCATAATCACTTCAGTACGTATTGATGTAATACTTGCCTACTTTAAAAACAAAACCAAAACCTCCACGAAAGTTCTTCTGTTTCTTATCTACCTTACTTTGGGGTAAGTGGAAAGGTAAGATGTTGGCTTATTTTACTAATCTTGTTTTTAACCTGCTGAAAATTGTAGCTCTGTCTGGTCACACAATATTTTAGATAGTGATTTGTGGTCCCCACAGATGTTATAGTGCTTTAGGTTTTTCAGAATGAAATCCGTGACTGCTAAGGGAGGAGCTGCTGAGATCTAGCCTAGACAGTTATGCTAGAGCATACACATGTGAATGACTTTTTCCAGACTCTGGGAATCTTAACCACTTTGTAATCATAAAAAGAGAATGTTAAACTTTCTTCTGGAGAAATAGATCTGACTTGCCCCTTGAAATTATAGTAGAAAAACACAAGTTCATGGTTAAAACCTTTGCACAGCAGCTGGATGGCCTGGATTCCTCAGCCTCAAGCTGTTCACACCAAGACATTCTGCTCTTTAAAGTGTACCCGAACCACTGGACTACGATAATTGCTTTGGGCTGAAACTGTTCCTCTACATGGCAAAACCTTGACTATCCACAGGGTTTGAAGAGTGAGAAAGAAGAAAAGAGAGAGCAAGTTCTGTAACCTGGCACTTATGTAGGATGTTTTCATAGAATCATGGAATGGTTTGGATTGGAAGGGATCTTAAAGGTTCCACACCATGAACAGGGAAGCCATGCAACAGAACTTAGGCACTAGGGCCTGTGCTAGTTCTAGCATTGGCCGGCTGCTACAAGGTCTCCCATGGCCTTCTTTTCTCCAGCCTGTCCTAATAGAAGTGCTCCAGCGCTGTGATCCAGTCCTTTGTGGCCCTCCAATATTTTCAAATGCTGGTTGCCAGCCCTTGTCTCCGGGTTTGTTTGCACATTCTATCCATCATCATCATCATGGCT
>VWZG01010874.1:1791-22808 GCA_013396735.1 Grallaria varia
GAGGAAAAATTGTTTACAATTCTATCCTTCCAAGGAGATCCTTTTATTTTTCTGGGTGATCCTTATGTTTTCAGGGCCTGAATTCGGTTTATTTGTTGTCTTTTCAAGTTTCAGAAAACTCCCCAGAATCCTCTCTCCTTCTTAGGCATTTTGCTTTCCACTGTAACTGAGGCCCATATCGCTACTGCATTCTTCTCTCAGCAAGGATGCTGCATAAACTTTGAGATTCCAGTTCTGTACTGTGCCGTATTTGCACCTATCCATATTTTCAACCTTTTCTTTCCAATCATATGTAACTGAACACATCTGGAATTTCTCACTCTTTCNACTTCAAACAAATGTAGGAAATACATCTGCTGCTCAGTACTGATGTGCAAGTAAGGCAAGATGCAACATCATAAACTTCGACATTGATACCAGTTGTTTATGGTAATGAAAGTCTAGAAATCCCTGGGGGTGGCCAGAGCTGTAACAACTTCTCCCTGTACTAAATATTTTAGAGAAATTCTAAGATAATCATACCTAAAGAAATCAGCTGATATGCAAATATAACCTAGAATATTCCATATATTTCAAAAATTAATTTGAAAATGTTTTGAAAAAAATAAGAGGAAAAATTGTTTACAATTCTATCCTTCCAAGGAGATCCTTTTATTTTTCTGGGTGATCCTTATGTTTTCAGGGCCTGAATTCGGTTTATTTGTTGTCTTTTCAAGTTTCAGAAAACTCCCCAGAATCCTCTCTCCTTCTTAGGCATTTTGCTTTCCACTGTAACTGAGGCCCATATCGCTACTGCATTCTTCTCTCAGCAAGGATGCTGCATAAACTTTGAGATTCCAGTTCTGTACTGTGCCATATTTGCACCTATCCATATTTTCAACCTTTTCTTTCCAATCATATGTAACTGNTTTTCTTATTCTATTCTCATAAAAAAGAAAAATCCCAGCTGGTAATGACAATCTCAACAACACAGATACAGCAATTTCAGTGTGTATCTCACATCTAATCTAAGACCCATGTATTCTGCGACTAAACAAAATCCAGTATTGTATTGCAGAAATGGAAAGTTGTTTTTTTTCTCCACTGGAACAATATTCTTCTCCCTTTTGTGGATCAACATATGAAATTATACATTGTTTAGAAGATATATATTGGGATGTATGAATGTTGTATTAATTTTTTTAACAAATTTTACCTTAACACAATTCAGACAATGTTGAAGTAACACATGTAGAGACAGAAGTACTGAATGATATGGCACAGAGGAGATGATTCAAAAAGCTTTTGTAAGCAGGCAGTCTTTGCATTTCCAAGCTAACAAGTGTTGGTTGTAAGGGTCCCCATGAAAATACTTGTTCCACAAGAGATATAATCGACAACAATTCTGTATTACACAAGAAGGAGACAGTATGTATTGTTCTTAGAGATGCCCATTCATCCTTGTATTTCCTTCTCACAGAAGCCTCAGCTACATCTTCTGTACCTTAAATGGAAAAAAAAGTATTTCTCTATTCTGTGGTAAATGTTCAATCTGTACTGTCACCCACTGTGTACAATCACTGGTAATTTTATGTGTTCTTATTTGTAACAGTGTGGTAGCATAGAAGTACAAAAAGTTTTTCAGCCAGTAGAACATACTTAACAAAAACTACAAAACTTTCTGGGGAGAATTCACCTGTGTGTTTAGAATTCCATATCTTAGACCACACAGTTTCTTAATGCCAAGGCTTTGAGGATATCTTGTGCATATACAGATGTATTGTCATGGCAGCTAACACAGCTCATATACTGAGGTGAAATGCCACTCCTAACCTCTTCTGGTAACTAAGCACTGTTTAACAGAAAATTCGAAATGGTGTCACTATTCAAATGTAAAGGAACTTTTGGCTGAGATAACTATTTTAATCATTATTTGAACATCATTTCATAGCAATTTTAGTTATAATTACATTTGAGAAGTCAGGAAGCACAAGGATATATGCTTGTATGGATGGATTCTGAAATACGACGGGCTGTCTTCTGCTACTCTGACAGAGGTCATGTAAACTAAGGAAGAAGCTGCTTTGTAATATTTCACAAATATCTCATTGAAAGTGTATGGCATAGCCAAAGTGTTGTGTTCATTAATGCATACTAATCCAGTAAATTAAAGTCCAAGCTTTAGGTAGTTCTGTCATAGTAGATGCAATATGTCTTGTCTCACCTTGACTTTTAAAATCTTAGTTAGATTGTTTCCTCATTTAGATTTATGTCCCTCTGTACCTTCAAAGGAACTGAAGCACCAACACTGCGTGTGTCTGAGGTTTAGAAGCTTTTACCTCAAGTCCATGCTTGGAGTTATAATTTAGAAGAAACAAATCTTCCTTGTCTTTTTCTTCCTTAGTCTCGGGTTATTTTCTGATCTGTAATAATTTTTCTTTTCAAACAGTTACTGAATTGTCAGATTAAGTTTTTTTTGAAACAGATGATGATAAATAAATTTTGTAGTTATATAGTAGAGGTTTTCAATACCAGAGGTTGGTAATTATTACACAGATAATTATAAAAATGAGGTCTTATTACTTTTAAATAAGAACAAAAGAAGCAAAGCACATAAAGGGATATGCTGATAAAATTATGGAGCGCTGAAATATTTTAAAAACAAACACAAGTTTGCACAAAATAGTGTCCTCATGGTAGTTATTTCTTCTTCATGGATCAGTGCCAGGGTTTTAACACCACACTGATTGTGGAATCTGATCACTGACAGAGGAAAAGAAAACACCTACAATAAGTCATGTTCTGTGGTAGCTGTCCACATGAAATTGTATACATGCATCAAAAATTCTTTAAGGAAGAATAAATATATTTTATTCCCTAATGCTCTCTCCTTTACTCAAAAATTTCACTCTTTAGGAGCATATACACAGAAGTGTGTTCAAAAATATGAAAAACAGAATCACTGGGTCTATGAACAGTAATCAATACAAAAAAATATGAAAAGAGTAAGTATACAATACCTAGTACCTCAAGATGCAGTGAGCTCAGCTATGATGGATAGACTTTTTTGAAAGGAATTTCCATCTGAAAAAAATCAGCTCCTTTTTAATAGAAGCATGCCAGATGGTTTAGCAGAACATCCATTTGTCACTCTGATAGAAGGCTGTGTAATTTACTGCCTGTGATGATAATGATAGTGCCTCGATCTATGAAAAAGGACTGAATCATTTTTATGCAGAAGCTTGGTGGGCACTGAATTCCAACACAAAGAGGAGAGGAAGAAGTCTTGAAATAGATGCTGTTTATCATTCTGTTCTTACAAGAAATATATGACCACTGTACCATTGTACTAGACTCAGTGAACCAATTTATGAATTATCAAGTGGCAGTGTGAAGTAGCAGTTGCTAAAAACAGCATGTGTTAATCAGCAACGTAAGAAAATATTTGTGCATGTGTAGACTTCCATTCATAAAGAGCAAGTAACTGAGGTTGAGTTTTTTGAAAGAAGAAATCAGTATGTGTATTTACATCTGTGTATTCTTTTTTTCCAAGATGCAGGAACAAAAAGCAAAATTAATGTAGGTACATACAATCTGTCAATCAAATTATATTTAAATGCAGAATTAAGTACCATCTTGTCCTAGTAACCTCACAATGTCTCTTGTTAAACTTACTTACATGTAATAGTTATTAAAGCTACAATCCCAATCTCCTTACTTTCGTCGTTCTAACCTCAGGAATTAACAGAAGCAGAAGAGAGCGAAGGTATTGAGAGCTTCCAGAGCTATTTGCAAAGGCTCCTGAGCATTGTCACCTGGGATTTGGTTAGTCCCTTTTCTGTTCTACAGCTAGACAGTAGTATCTATAAGAATATGCTATTGAGTAATTCTAAGAGTGGGAGGCTTACAAATATGAACATATACTGTCTGTTGCTCTCCAAAAGATAAAGGAATCTGTCCCGTCTTAAACATTACAAATGATGAAATACAACCAATTATAAACTGTGTTTTAAATTAGTTTACTTCTGTGGAAAAGCATCCCAAATATTTTCTCCTACTCATAAATATTAACTCAATGCTGTTTTGTTTTTCTTTAAAGTTTAATTCAATATTAAAGGTAGCCATACAATGAAAAATCAAAATTAAACCCCCATGTCATCAGTCTATTTCTACATATAGGACTTCTGCTGAAGTAAATAAACTCTGTACTTACATAACTGATGAGGTAATTAAGAGCCTGCTTTTCTTTTTTTCTTGTGCCTGCTGGTTAATTCTAAGATCAGTGTTCAGTTTAATGGTGAGCTTTACACAATGTTTCAATATCATGCTGTAGGTAAATTGTTGGAGTCCTGAACATTAAATCAATAGATCGTCTGTCTTGTTCAAATAACCTAGTTTCCCTTAGGTGAGCTCTGTGCTGATACCCCAGTGTGAAACTCATTATGTGGCTTGTGGACTAAAATATGACATGTTATCTAATAAATTATGAATACTACATGTTACAAATACAAAGAAGTTTACTTATTGAAAGAAGAGTTCGATTTTTCACTGTCTTAGAATTCAGTTTAAGGTAAATATTAACTTGGGACAATACAAGCCAATTGTAATAAAAAAGTAAAATAAAAATAAATTAAGAAAGACCAGATTAGATAATGGAAAATTAATTCCAAGAAATATATATGTAAAAAATGAAATGTCAAGATGGTGGTTGTGCATGCAGATTAAAATATTTTTGTAAGAAACACAGGAAGGAGAGAGGGAGAATAATGGAAAGAATTAGAGCTAAGGGTAAGCTCTCATGCTAAGCACCAAATCTGCCAGTCTCTCATGAGAAGAGCTAACTGCACACAACAACTTTGGAAGAATCAGACCCTAGCAGAGTAAACGACTACATCAATTATGATTAAAGTAGCACTTTAGGTAAAAAAGACTATCTAATTCATATAACTGCTCCAAGTTGAAATCCAGCTGAAAGCCTGAATTTTGACAATGCTGCTTGCCCTGAAATCTACTAAACCTGCACTATCACTCCTTAAATTTTGTCTTAAATGCATTTATTTCTGGAAAGTCTGAAGTTAATAAGACAAAGTATGATGGAGAGAAGTGGGTACAGAAGAGAAACTATCCATTAAGAAGTAGGTAAATGATTTAAGGAGAGAAGCACTGCAGAAAGGTGCCTGTCAAACAGGAAAAAATAACTGAAAGGTAAAGAAGATTTATGACAGTGGAGACAGACATAAAAGCTGATTTGGTGTAGAAATGATCTTCTTCTAAAAATCTATATATTGGTCATAATAAAAATCTGTTATAAGTTTTCTGTTTCTTTTCATGATCTATTTAATAAATTGCAGAACAGAGAAAATTATCCATCAGAAATTATTGTTTCCCTATGCAAAGGGAGTCCTTTCCACAGGAAAAGATACACACCCTTAGCAAAAAATAAAATAGAAGTTAAAGGAAAGATCACATAGAAAGATGTTCTATCCATAGGAGACAATGTCTTATCATTTTACCGTTTAAAAATCACTCAAATTTTTCATGCACCTTACAGCAAGATATTCTGCCACTGTTCAATTCCTAAATGTGTTATATAATGCATTGTTCAAAACATCAAAGAAATTAGAGGAGTATTTGTTATTTCATCAAAACAAAGTATACGAAAGGAAAACAAATATTTTCTTAGTTAAAATCAAAACTGTTAAGAGGCTGGACGCTCTCAGAGAATACGGCGTTAAGCAGTCACATACATGACCAGATTCCTACCAAGTAATGTAAACCCAGTGTTAGTACTGGCCCAACAACTATGCCCTTCATCACAGCCTCTGACATCCATCCTAAATTAGTGACAACCCAGTCTCATATGAGAAGCAATAATAAATTGATTTGAATTCTACCGCATTATTTTTATTAGAAGCAAGTCTCACAAGCTCTTTTCTCTCATGCTTCCCCCCTGTTAATTAAAAGACAAAGTTGTGACTGATTTTCCAGTTAAATGGAATTATTTTATATGAGCTTTAAAAAGGAGTTTGATGTGCTGTCCCTGAGTCTTTTCCTACCTTTTTTTTTTTTACATTTCAAACAAAAATTAATTTAATATACAGTGGGTGTTTTCCTCAGAGGAATGTCTATAACATTCTGCACATTATTCAACACCTAATGTCATGAATCCTTGCTGATGCTACAGATTTAACAATAAAACTCAGTTCTGGCAATTGCATGGACAACCCCAACATTATTTAGATTAAATTTATAAAGAAATATTTGGAGAATGACTGCAAATCTTATTGAACAGAAATTTCACAGAAGTTTGCTTTTTTTGCTGCCTTATTTGACCAATATCGGCTTAAAAGTCAAGCTGGTAAAACATGTTAACACATTTCAAATCATAAACTAAATAAGAAGGAGTTCTGCCATAAGATTTCCACATTTTAGTTAAAATGAAACATAAAATATTTTAGCACACTACAAAGGTCACTTTTGCAAACTGATGCAGACCTTTAAAGTCCTGACTAATACGCTGAGCTGAAATGCTGCCTTCAACTTCTGGTGATGGAATGGTTGCTTCTTCCGCACTGCTGATGTGTGACTTCCAGCTGTTTTCTGTCCATCCTGTGAAATACCATACCATTACACAGAAATGCTGACGATCCTAATCAGGCGTCAACCCCAGGAAGGCAGATACTAGGCTGATGAGCTGCTTTTTGCCCACTCTGCTAACAGTATGGGAATTACTACCCACAAACAGATCTCATGTGCATTCTCATAGCCTAATGCCATCAGGATCTTGATGGAGCAGAAAAGATATTTGATACTAAAAAAATTAATATGAAGTTGTCACAGAGTACCATTAGACTATCTATTGGTAGCAAGCAAAATCAAGGGGAAAATTTATGTCCAGAACGTAAGAAAAAGTATTTTCCTTTATATTTAAAGCTTTATTCTATTGAAAAAATTAGACACTTTTCCCATAAAATGCATTTTTACTTTTTCTTAAAATGGTATTTTCTTTACACCTTGATGTCTTTTTACAGCTTTTGCTATAATTTAATAGAGTGATTGGATGCAGAGAGAAGCTACATTCTGATCAGGGTTACATAGGATCAATAGTAACATATTGAAAAATAAAATATGTTTCAGAATTTTACTTCATAACCTTATGAAATACTTAATAAAGAATCTACCTGTTCTCTTTGATCTTCATCTTTTATTGTTTGCATTAATTCTATCTTTTCACAAAAGCCATCTTTTAATATCAAGGCATCTTTAATTGGCTTTGAAAGTGTATTCTAATGGAATTTTCTCAGATAACCTTTAACAGTTTAAACAGGTTAAATTTTAATGTCATTTATGTTGGAAAGGCGTTCAAAATATTATACTATTAAATATTTAATGACATCATTATAGAAAATTTAGCTATTTTCATACTAGACTCAGGAGGCCAGAGGTATCATTCCACACTAGTTCTTGAATCATTAAACAGGTCTACTGAGATTTGTAATATTTTTCAAAATTTAATAATATGGTTTAGGTTGCTGCTAACTTTGCAAAATATAGTATTCTTGCACAGATGTGACTGCTAATTAAAAAGTCTCTTGTGATTGTGAAAGAGTTTCAGGGTGCTGTTTCGTTCATGTTTGTATCATTTAGGAAAATTTGGAACATTCAAGTATTTGTGTATTCATAAACATAATGTACATAAAAGACTACACTCAGTCCTAACTCCTGCATAGAACTATAAGAAAATCAAATTTACATGCAAGTGTCTTCAGTGGCTTCTAGCTACAATATTGTCCTTAAAAGAATTCATCTATGATGCTTGTCAATCAAAAAGTTCAGTAATGACACTCTTCTAAAATAGTCATCTGTTGAAATATTTGCAGACCATGTTTATCAAGTATCCAAAACAGTAAAAAAACAAAAAACTTTGTTTTGTGAGTGCTTGAGTGTGCTTTAAACAAGCCTTCCCACCCCTTTTGGAAATTGACAGGGTGTTAGCAGAAATCAAAATCAGAATGCAGCTATGTTATAAGCTAACCACAATTCCTTTAAAATGAAGAAATATTAGAACACTGAAAATCATAATATAGGAATGTGAGCTAAAAATACAGTCACCTAAGTAGTAGTAATTATAGTACAATACAGAAACAAAAGATATTATAACGATTTTTAGAGACAGATATACTTCAAAAGAACAATTCATTCTCTTTCATTATCTAGGTACCCCAAAACTATGTTAAAAAATAACTCAAATATAATACTTGTAAAGCATATTACTGTTAACTTCTTATGAGTTTCTCCCTTCAAAATTTACAGGGAAAAACACCATGATAATAATATACTGTGTAAATTTATCTAGGTAAGTTCTCCTATTTATTGATTCCTTTAGATGGATCCACTGTTAAAAGATGTGATTTTTATTACACTCCTTCACAAATCAAACAAACAAACAAATATTATTTGGGGAAGTATTAAAGTAGCATTATGAAAAAATATAGAAGAATATATTGAAATCATGGCTAGGGAGCTATTATTTATTGGCAAACATTTTCCTCCTTTTCTATTTCTTTCTTTCTCAGGTGACCCTTGGATTTTGGAACCATTATGAAAACAAAGTTTGCAGATTGAAAGAAATAAATAATTAAATCAATAAAATAGCTGTGCTTTATATGGTGCCAAATAATATATGCTAAATAATAATCATTCTCAGCTGCAAGTACATATAGAAACCCAAACAGTCTAAAAAAATCAATTTCTGTCTCAGAAATACCAGAATAAGGAAAATAAAAAATTTTCTNACCAGTGTGTCTGCATGTGTGGGAGTATGTGTAACTCAGAAATTGATAACATGGGCAAAAAAATGTAAATACCTGTCTGTAAAATTAATGCACCATTTTCAGTGCTTGAAATCTGATAACCCCATACAAATGGCCAAGCTCATAGAAAGAATATGTGGCATATAAAAGGAAGAAATCTATCATCAAACCCTACAGCTTTATCCAATGTATAACTCAACTAAAGCTGCAGTCCTGTGTTGTAGAACAGATAAGCTGATGGCAACCTGTAGAATTTTTCCATCATTTTAGATTCCCTTGCAAGAATTCCATCTGCAACATAGCTTTCTCTTTCTTGCTTCAGGACAATGCTGTGCATATGAGAATTTTTATCTGAAAGGTTTAGTAACAAGACAAAAGAGATGAAAAGGCTAGATCTCTGACTACACTGTTGGATCTGAAATTTTGCTCCTGTTGAAATGCGTTACCAGTGGCGGAAGTGATTCTTCTTGAAAATATATTATATATATGATAAATTACTAGAAATATCTCCAAACCAGAAAAATCTTCAAGTAAAAGATGCAATCATTCCTTCCTCAGGGACCAAGATTTAACAAACACCATATTGTTGTGGGGTTTTAAGTAATCAGGCGTATTTATTTGGGGGTTTGTTCTTTTTTTCTTTGTGTATGTAACCAACACAAATGCCCACATTACTTCATGTATTTTATACTAAAATGATCAGAGAAAAAATAAGAAATTTGGGGATTAATAGAGAAAGAACATTTAACTTCTGGGCTTCAATGTTCTTTCATATGTCAGGTTTCAGTTGTGTAACTGAGCTGAATCCATAAAATTCATTTAAAAAACCATCATGCTGGCAAAAGGTAAAGTAGTCTTATTAGCCACAATGATTCACTCTTCTTAGAACCATTAAATTCTGTTGGAGTACACTAAAATAGAAAAGACCAAAATTATCTTTTGCTCATACTTTTATAGGATACCTTTTTTTTTCTTTTAATCTATGGACTCAAGACTGAGCTCTAAACCCAGAGGAAAAATGCTAATTTATATGTCTCCCAGATGTTAAACCTAAGGTTGTGATAACTAATTGGTGATGACAGTTCAAGACTTGACTATTCTTTTTTCTCAAATTCAGTTGATTGGAAAATAACTGAATTTAAAAGGTAAAGAATGAACATTGCAATTGATCCGTAACACATAAAAAATGTGGAATAATTTTGAAGTCTAGTGATAGAAATTAAGAATGCAGAATTGAATGAATAAATAAGTAAAGCAGGCCATGCTATTTCAAACAATCAAAATTTGCACATCTGAATACCTACAAGCATCCATGGGAGCAAAAAGATGGCATTGCTGATATATAAAGTAGAAATATGCCTCCTTTGTAGGCACTACAATTAAATTAAATTAAGTGCTAAGTGAGTGATCAAAGTAATGCTCCTGGATGTATGAGGACAGACTATTGGCTAATATGGAGAAAAGTACTTACTAGGTTTGAGCACATAGCAAAACCAGAAGTAAATAGGATTCCAGTTTATATAGCATACTGAAAGCTGGTGAGGAAAACAAAGTCATAGAGTCTCCTATCAATAAACATAAAGGTGTAAGTGAATCAAGGAAACCCTGGGAAGAAGTTTAAGACTGGGCAGGAGACTAGCTTGTGAAGAAACTCTCTTTGCCTTGTTTGCCCTGCTGCCCAAGAATTTACACAGCAAGATAAAAATTTCTGCAGGGCAGTATAAACAGACTATGTTAGACTGAGCCCACTGTACTATGACATTAAAGTTTCAGTACTCTGCTACAGTTTTTGTTTTATTTATAAAAAATATTTCTGAGATTTAAATTATTAAAAGCAATAGAAACAAATTCAAAGGTATTTCCTTTTGACATTTTGGATAGATAGAAAAATTCTGCAGATGTAAAGAAAGGTAATACAGTTTTTTGGGTAGTGATTCTCAATTTTTTATCAAGTCCACGGGGAAAATTGCAATTGCTCCCAGACTGTTCTTCAGACATTGATATACTGTAATTACTGCACAACTCTAGCCTAAAAAATAGGAAGTGTAGCCAAAGACTATCTCATCAGAACCCTTAAGCAATAATACTACACTGGCTCAAAAAAAATCTGAATAAATATGTGTTCATTTAGGCATGTTTTTAGTTTAGTGAACTAGAAAATTTCATTTTCTACAAGGAACAGTGAATGGCAAATTTTGGCACTTTCCAAATGTGTAAGATCGTTTTAGCAATGGTATTCTCAGTTAGTGAGGGTGCATGACTGGACTGAGTCTTAACTTCAGTTTTTTTCATGTAAAAGAATCAAATACCATAAAAAGCCATTATTAATAAATTACTTAAGAAATAGGGCAGTGCTGTACCAGAAGGAATATCTCTACTGGGCTGACCAAAAACAGAGCAACAAAAACATGACAATTGCCTTGGATGGCCTGTGTTAATGGTGCTGCCCCTCAACACACATATCATGGGGCAGCTTACATACAGCACCCAGGTGTAGGACCCCAGCCCCAGAGCTATGAGCTCAACCAGGACATTTACTCTAAAAATATACGAGGCTCCAAAACATCTCCATCCAAACCTTTAGAAGACTCCTTGAAATAAAGACACTGCACACATTTTCTCAGGAGATACTTCTACTGATAGCTTCAGAAAAAAAAAGATCTTGGCAGAAGTTTAAAAGGGTAACATACGTCCAACACAAGGCATTCCACAAAGCATTGACTTGGCACATGCTAACACATACAACTTGGCCAACTCCAACACATTCAGTACCAAGTTACTCAAAATATTAAGACAGGAGATTAAGAGAAGAAAAAGGAGACAAGAATAAGAGAAAAATAGCTACCATCAAAGAGTCCTGTGCAAGTTCTGCTTTACCTAGCCAGGTGTAGGTCTTGAGCAAAATGGAGACCATGTGCTGCAGTTTTTATGTGCTCTGGCCCCCTGTGGCCACCCCTCCCAGGCACACTCCCAGCCCACTGGCCACTCTGTGGCTCTGGGTCAGGGTGAGGGGCAGTGCTCCTGGTGTGCCAGCCCATCTAAGGCTGGGCTGGGGGCTCCAGGGTGAGGTGCAGACTGTGCTCCAGGGCTCTCTGTGACTGGTGGCTGCTCCCAGGTCTCCCCATGAGGCTCACAGGGGCTGGTCCGTGGGATAAGGCATTCCCTCTTCGTGAAATTCAACCTGTCCCTTCCCACACACATACACATCTGAGTTGGTTCTGACCCAATAATTAATGTAATAATCCAGTGTCTCACACTAGGGTAAGTACTAAGGGTTTTCCCTGATTCTGTCTTATTAGCTCAAGAGATATTTTTTCTTCCAGATTTAATAATCATCCACTCAAGCAGGCTGAAAGCCACTGCTCCAAACATAGCTCAGTAAGAAGTCTAACTTCCTGACCCCAATTCTTTTCAATGTTACACTCAGCATTAACAGTATCATAATTAAAGCTTAACTGAATTTCTCTTGTAAACCTTATTTCAAGAATTTTATATAAATGTCAATTTACCATAATTATTTCTCTAAAGTGATGTAATTGTAATTTCCTGTACCATAAAACTTGATATTCAAATGTTCTCAGATATTTCAGATAAAGTTCCAGTATCATGTGCTAGAACTGAGTATGTAATTCTGAGCCTCATTCAGTGAACTGTACATCAAAATCCAACATCTTACTCCCTCATAACACAAATTGTTTAGTGTATATTAGAAGGTACAATTACAGAGCAAACTAAGATGCCTTCCCACATATCAAGAGGCAACTGTTCCTAATCTGCCCTCAAACGTGGGCATACATTTCCCCAGTAACTCTGGGGGAAAAAAAAGCATTGCTATGTGTATGTGGGGACTGTCACTGTTGCTTTGCCTTCGCCTTACATTCCAGCCAGATGTAAAGATTCATAAGGGTTATTTTCCTGAAAAAACATTCATCACATGTTTTTAGCATTTTGCAGATAGTATCTTACAATTTGAAATCAGCTAATAGAAATAGGGAAATTCTTCTTCCGTGAACACAGGTGATAATTTCAACTACACTGTTTTTGTGAAGTTCATCTGCTATCAGTCTCTACTGTTTGATTACTCCTGCTTTTAGGTCATCCTCTTTCACTCAGCTCTCTCTATAAACAGTAATATATTAGAGTTTTTTCTGCCAGTATTGATCATTCTGTTGCCATTCTTGCATCAACGTTATAAGACTTCACTGTATATACACATAGAGTGTAAAATTAGAGGTGAATACAACTAGCCTATTAAACAGCTTCATATTACATTAGATTCATTTCTTAAATTACCACTGATTTTTTTGTCTATTGTGTATTCAGCGTAGATCTAGATTCTGTTAGAAGCTACACAAGAATACATGGTTTGAGAGTTGCCTAGCTGAGACTTGTGTCTTTCCAAGCATGATGCTGCTGAAGCTAACATCAGCAGTTGTCTGAAATATCTTGGTACAAAAGGAAAACATTATCATTGAGTCATTCTGTAGTAAAATTATTTTTCATAATACCGTATTACAAAATAAATTAAGAAAGTGAGGTTTGAATTTGAAGTGCCAGGCTTGCTGGATAAAATATTTTACAATTACAGATTATGCTGTCATTTCTTCACACACTTCTGGGATGGTTAGATGAACTCCAGCATCCTAGCTTCAAATTCCATCATGTTGCATTACTTTGGCCCTGCCAAGAATTGACAAAATAACAAGCATTAGTAACAAAACAAAGCCAGTTTCCAGAATGTAGAAATGTCTCCTAGCCAAGCAGAACTTATGGAATGTAGTGCTTTGGAATTCTGATCTGTGTTATGTGAACCGTAACCTAAATTAAGGAAATGCTCTTTCTGCTTTCTAAACAGGGTATTAGAACATTTTTGCAATTTTTATTTCCTTTGTCTCCCACTATAATCACTGTCTTGCTGGGATAGTGCTTAAGTCTGCCATTCTTCATCAAGAACATCTTCTCAAGCACTTTTAACCATTCTTGTGACAGTGGCAGTCTTATGTGAGATAAAGATGAAATGGAGCTATATGTTACCATTTTAATGTGGGCACTTGAAATATGCCACTGGAACAGTTCTCCTACTGCCTGCATGTAGACTTCAGTGTGGCAGCCTAAAATCATAGATCTCACTTCGGAGTCCTGCAGAAGAGTCTAGTGGTAAATAAGCAATTTTTCATACTTGCACTGTCCTCCTGTAGGGAAGCAAGGCTCACACTCCTCCATAATTTTCCTTTTGGACAGGTTTGAAAGAAAACTTGAACCAAATTCTAAAGTGTAAATCATCTATGATAATATAAAATTGTGACATTATAGCATATTGTATGCGCTCATAAAAGGTTTTTATAAATGAAAAAAATGTTATCTGGAGATTATTAGCCAAAAGTAAGTAGCATATCATTGATGTGTGTATTAGTTTGTGCTGGAAATAGAAAAAGGAAAAGCACAATCCTGTTGGGTTAAAAGAACAATTGTTTCAATAGGGATGAAGCCAGTCTATTTGATTACTAGTTTAGGGAACTGAAACAACTCTTTGACAAACCTTCTGCATCTTATTCACTGAAGTATGAAAATCAGCAACAATGATTCAGTTGCCACCAAAAACTGAGAGAACGATTTAACTCTATAGTTCACTGGAAGTTTTACTAAATGCTGAGGGAAATGCTTTTAAGGTCCAAAAAAAAGTCATAGCCAAAGAAAATGGATAATTTCTTCATGTTTCACTGTGTCTGTATCAACCTTCTTTTTCCACCAGCTCAAATCCAAACATTACTCTTCTTTGTTCTAGAAGGCATAGCCAGCTGGCTTCTTGCTTTTAAAACCCAATGTACAGAAAAATGATTGATAATTACATGAAAACCTTCTATGAATTTGCAGGGTCACATTTCCGAAACTACTCTTAGTTATGCATAACACCCGTCTCTCCTCACCACAAGTTTTGGAATAGAAAGCTGTTTCTCCTACAACAAATCAAGGGTCATTTGCAGTTCCTTTGTTTGTTGGGTTTTGGTTTTTTGGGATTTTTTAATAACTTTCTTTGCACAGTAAGAAATAAGAAGGGATAATTTTAGATCTTCTCAAAATCAACACGAATTGTTTATTACTAGTTTCAGCTAGTCTATATTAGATACTTACAGTAATCTAAAAAGCGGACGAAATACTAAGTCTAAGCAATAACGTCTAAAATATTTAAAGATATGAATTACATATGTTTTGCAAGATAGGGAATAATTCTAGTATATGGTTGTGCAGTACTTTAAATCCCTACTTGCATTTATAAATATTTAAAATTTTACTGAAAGCATCAATACTTACAAATTGCAAAAACGCATCTACTAAATGGAGTTAAAACACATCATACAGAACACTTGTCAGTTTAAAGTTTGAAACCAGTCTGAAGTGTCATGGATTTATATCTGGAGTACAAAATAGATATCTAAAATGACATCCTGAGGCACAGTTAATGAGATTGTCTTATGTAAGGCTATCTGGTAATATGATCATCTCTAATGAGATTATTCTGAAGTAATCCCTTTACAAATTAAATTAATGAATTATATACATTTGCAATGCAAGAATACAGAACTGAAGTGTGCTAAAAGCATTGTAAGGTTAATATCAAAGCATTTCTTTATCCCTCTTAGGACCAAGTAATTATGCATATAATAATGTATTGCATTAAATCAGAGGAGAAAAAAAACAAGGAGACACACAGGAAATAAAATGTTCCCAAGAACAGTATATTATCTTTGTGAGTATCACATATCTTTTGAAAGTGATAACCAAATAATTAAAGAGAAAACAGCTCCTGCCTGGAGCCCAGTACCGGGTACTGTAGGCACAAAAATCAAAGAGAATACTAAAACTTAGTATTGAATCTGCTGAGTTGGAGAGGAAGGGCAAGAGAAAATGATTTCTCACCCTGCTGAAAGATGCACAAGGAGAAGAGAAAGTATCAGAAAATCACATTGCAATGAGAAGTGGCATTCAGCTCTGTCAATCAGAAATGGAGGTAGCTGGGAACTTTAAAATGAAATATTAAATTGGAGGTAAAGGTGAACAGATATAAGTATTACTGGTTTAATAATTTCACCTATGTACTGTTTCCCATTATGAGAAATGAACCTGGCTTCTTTCAGCCACTTGATTGTTGCGATATTAAAAACAGGGGAGGCTATCAGGCACACTGTGGTAGGGATTTTGTGAGTCTTGTGTTATTTCATTGATAAGCCCAAACAATCATTAGGAGACACAGCACAAAGCACATCTCTTGTAAATTTTCTGTAATAGCATTCAATGATGCATTTAATTGCCATAAAGGCAAGAGCCAGTATACTGTGAATAAACTGACTCACCTCCAGTTTTGCCTTACAGAGAATTGTTTGGTAGCACTGCTATTTTTCATGAAATAACTGTGCAAGAGATTTCTGCCTTGTTGGGTAATGTTTATTCTCTGCCTTTCTCTGTCAGTGTGATCTAAAAGTGTTTGGTACTGGTGACTTTTTTCCACTGATAATAGACACATTTACCTAGTAAGTGAGTTAATTTGTTCTACCCTTGAAGTACTTGAAATATCATTTAATCTGGGTTTGAAGAACTTAAACCTAAGCATTGAAGTGATCTGTATCATATAGGTCTATATCATGTATTCAAAGTCATATATCTAACCAAATATTTTGGTTCCTAAGATGCAGACTTCCATTTCTTCTTCTTGACTTCCTCCTAGCTGCCACAGAAGCCATGCTCTTCCTTATGCAGGTGGGAGCACCACTGGCAAGCAGGACCCCTGATATTTGGCAACTTTTTCAAGGTTTGTCTATTAAGGTGTTGTCACTCTGCCTTTGCAATGATTTCATCTTAGATCCTCTGGTGCCTACTTGACCAGAGAATATTGTTTGGTACTACATAAAAATAGAAGACTTTAAAAATCCCCAGATGAAAGAAAAAGTAGTTAATAAAAGCAGAACAAGGTGGTAATGGAAAAGAATATATAGGAGACAGTACCCTTTTTATGTGCCAAATTCCATAGAATTTAATGTGTTCAGTCACTTTAAAGGGCAGGCAGAAAAGACTAACTGCTACACTGCAGTTTGGGAGCTGAAGATATGGATATGGTTCACAAGAAGTGAAAGTTACATGGAAGTTATAAAATTTGATGGTGACTCTGAGATTTGACTTGTCCAACTGGGCAAGGCACTTAAGCTTTTGTCATTGTGACATGCCATCTGAAACAAGGCAGTAGGGAAAGGACATTGCTTTCACGCATTGAAATTTGATAAAGGTATGCCAAAAAAAGATATTAAAACAACATATTTTGCCATGTAACTCTGAAACCAGAAGGAAACATATAATTCAGTAAAACAATTACAGTGAAAATGGAATCAAATCAATCACTTCAGACTAATGCCAGCCCTGTCCTGTGGACTGACTGCCTGTCAAAGAACATTAGATGTGTTCCTGGAACATGTCCTCCAGTTTAGTTTCTTCCCGGAAGAATCCAGTGGATGTGCTCTGCAGCTACAAGGTGATATGACACCAAGTACAATAAGCGGGATGTTGGAGACATTTGCTTCATAACTGCACTACTGATCTCAGCTAAAGCACTACTTTAGATGCACCTCCAGTACTGCTGAAGTACTACCTATTAGGTTAGCTCCTTTTCTGATTTCAATGCATCAGTAGAAAAGAAAAAAGGACAGCATTGTTTCTAGTACAGCAACTGAAAGCAACTGACATACCTGTATTTCTTTAGAATTAATTCAACCTGACATTATAAAGGACATTAATGCTTGCAGATGTTTTTTTCTTGGTGGAAACTAAAATCAGGCAAGTGTGCTGCTTGTCAACTGGTGTCTCTGATTTGTTTTTAATATTAGAATGCTACAACAGTCATCTAAATAGATATGCTACTGGTCCTCTGTTTGCTAGATTCTTGTATATCTGATAAATTTTTTCCATTGGGGTGTATACCATAGTATTTGTATTCACAGTTTCAACTAAAATATTACTTACCAAGTAGCCTGAGTGTGCCCAAAAATGACACTGTAAATGCAAAATGAAATACTAATGTTGGTTACTATAGCCAGATGTAGCATTTCTGCCTTTAACACGTTTAGCTAGATATTCACCTTTGCAGTATGACACTTGTCTTTTCCATGCGCCCAGGTTTTTGGACAGAAACTTGCAATCTGATTCTGAATTGCTGTCCCCAGAAAGTGTCTGGGGATGTCCTCAGACAGAACTAAACTAAAAAGGTCAGCAGCACACTTATCAGAGCGTAGGGTGACAAGCCTTTCTCTAGGACGCAGGTCATTCATTGTGTCACCTAAAGAGGTCACTCTACTACTTGCACTCTGAATTTCAAAATCATTTCCATGCTGAATTGTTCCCCTCAGTGGTCTTGGGGCAGACTCTGCCTCCCGCTGTAACAAGATTAAGCTCACTCCATAACTGTCTGAACACTACTTTGGGATCTTGGCAGGTTTCCTGCCTTGCTGAAATCGAGATGAAGCATCTGCTGTGCCATTTTCCAGTTTTGGCATATGCATCCTTTAAGAAAGGATATTGTGACATAATCAGTGGAGCACAAAAGCCCTTACTGACTTAAACACCCGCAGGGCTATTGCCATCTGTTTATTAATTAGGTGCGCTAGGTCCTGATTGTTACATATGGAATGAACCAGGCTGTTGGTGACTCAGTCCACCAGAATGCTCTGGTTATAAGGAAAGCATTTTCAAGAAAGAGAAAATAAGTGTCCTTTTTTGAGTTGCCCAGTACAACTTCTCTCAGTGTTATAAATCCAAATCATTATACCACTCCTCTACTAAACGAGTTGGATGAGACCTCTGTTTCTGTCTTGTTATAAAATTTATATTACATATGGGCATACCACTCTAGGGTAGAATGATAGTTTCAACTTTCTTCCTCATATTTAATCTGGGGGTTTCGGTTTTAATCAGTCAAGACCATCATTACCTGCTGTGTAGAATGCTCTACTGAAACCAATCATTCAGCAAGCAAAAAGTAAAACTCCCTAAAAGCATCCTTGGATATTTTAATATATATCATTATACATTCTATGTTTGTTTGAAAGACATGCCCAGCAAAGCTACAAACAATCTGCACATCACTTCTGGAACACTATAAAACTGGTAGTGTGTTTTTTATTAGACTGATTATTTAATTTCAGTTCCTTACATAAGCATTTCATTCCCAAAGTTCATGATATACCCACTTTGTAGCTTACATCTTGTATCTCTTGGAAGAGAAGGTCTTCTACTGAAAAGGATGTATCTTAACTCTTGAGTCTTTTTAGGAGCACTTTTAGTGCAAAAAGAAGGCAGTGCGAATTTCTAGTTGGCCCTTCCTCTCCAAGTCAGTCAAAACTCCTACAAGAAGGCAGATCATAGAATCATGGAATGGTTTGGGTTGAAATGGACTTTTAAGTACAATCTAGTCTGAACTCCCTGGCATGGGCAGGAAGCTTCCATTTGTTATTAAGTGTACATCTTAATAGCACAGTAAGAGTTCAAGGATTGCCACTTTTTTCTTAATTCTTTAAAAAGTAGAGTTCTTCATTATAGCACCTCACTAGATAAATAGATATGATTATGCATTACAGTTTTATAATTCCAAAGCATGAACACTTCCAGTAAAAATATGTCTACATCTGACAAAACCATCAATAATATGGCAAATACCGCAGAAAATATATATGTTACTGCAGAAATCCCAAGACAATTCCTTCAGAATTAAGGCAATCCTAATTATTTCAATATAATTGCATTCTGACCTCTAAAACTGGGGTTGTTTAAGATTCTTTAAGGTGTTTCTTAACATTATACAATTTTAGGTAGGACAGATTATTGAATAAACTGGTCCATAATGCTAGCTACAGAGTATTTTTATTTTCAAGATCTAAAACAGTTTCATGGAGCCTGAAGCAAAACAGAAGGAATCTTGCAATGCAGCAAGTTTGAACTTTAAACCTCTATGGAAATGAATTATGCATATGGATTGTATGTACAGTTTTAAGCTTTAGAAATAATCTTGTATACTGTTATTTATGATAGAGATATTGCTCCAGAGCATTAAGTTGAGTTAACACAAGTCTGTGCGAGTTAACATTGCTAAGGACAGGAACAAGCCAAATAAAACTGTTAATATATAGGTAAAGGGGATTTTTTCCTTGTAATTGGAATAGGTGGAAAGCAGGCAACTTTAAACAAGAAGAAAAAAGATATCCTACTAATTCATCAGCTGCACAACATGACCATGAAAAAGTTTGAACTACCCCATAAAAACAAATAGTCAGCATGCATTCTAATTTCAAAGAAGTAAACAAAAAGTAAAGAATTCAAATATAGGGTTTGGTTTTTTTCTGGAGATTTTTGCAGTGAAGGAGATAAAAATATTGTTGTAAATTAAATACTTAATTTCTAGTAAAATGTGAAATCTTGTATACTGTTGTCAATACATTTAAATTTGAATAATAACTCCTTTCACGATTCACTCTCAGCTTCTCATTGCTCTATTTAGCAGGTGAAAAGGATTTTCTTGCAGAGAAATGATGCTGTACAAGCTTCTTGTTCAATAGTTACTTTGATTTAATATATATTTCTAAGAAATATGATTTTTATGCAAAATAATGCCTTTTTTAATCAATGTGACACTTTTTATTTTGTAAAATACCTTTTGTTCAGGCACCATGATTGTGTACATGGAATAAGGGACCAGTGCCCTTAGCATATAAAAGCAATTGTCTCAGGACTTTGAATTTCAGTAAGAACATGGAACTGATTTATTTTCTTATGATGGATTATCTACTTGTAGATGATGTTTTCACTTGTCATATTTGATCATTAAGTTCTTATCTGTAACACAATGACAAAAATCCATTAATGTTCAAAATTTATCTATTGCCTCAGACCTTTCCAACAACAATTGGAGGTTCTTCTGTGTCAAAAAGTCACAATTTCCAGCCTTTGAAGTACTGGGAGAAACAACCTTAACATCCACAAATTATTACTAGTTAAACAAAATGGCTTTTTATGGCCATATCATGATATATTTAAGAATAATGTTGTAAATCTAAAGGCATATTTTACATCACAACTTGCTTTAGGGAAACGTAAATTATTCATTTTGCTTGCAACTATTTATGCATTTATACATGTGTGAATAAATATAATGCCTTAGAGTTTTAAAATAGATTATTTATAAAACAT
>VWZG01010874.1:30533-60421 GCA_013396735.1 Grallaria varia
TTCCATCTGACAAATAGGAAAAAAAAAAAGAAAATTAACAAAAAAGTGCATAGGAATGCTTTATAAACTCTTTTCACCAATACACCAGTTGTTAGCTCCCTGCTGGTAGCCCCGGTATAAGCTTCATTGAGTAATTATTTCAAGCAGGAAACAACCAAGCCACATGTTCAAAAGTAATTACTAGTTCAATTAACCATCCAGAAGCAGGTAATTTTTTTTTCTTAAGATGCAGAAACAGAAGTATTATAATATTTGTGTGTCTTTAATGTAAGTATTTAGATAGCATCTGTGTAATTTTATACCTGTGCATATTTTTGTAATTGAAACAAAAATTTCATACTCATAGAAATGCTCTACATAGATAATAAATCATGAATGGTCACATGAACTTTGCTTGGTACTTTTTGTGGCAGGGGTAATATTAGGTCTGTTGCTATTTAACGTTTTCATTAATGAGTTGAAGATAAGCAAACAGCAGAACTGAATCACAGAGTATTAAATTGGAAAGTACTATGCCCTCAACTGAGGACAACAGAAGGGGCCTCAGAAGTTAGGGAAACACAGGCAGGAAATAAAAAAATAGATGAAGAAAAGAACAGGCTAATACATCTGGGGAAAAAATAAACCAAAACCAGGACAGTACAGCTGAAAGGAACTGTGAAAGCTGGCACACTGAAAGAGATTTAGGCATAGTTGTGGACAACAAGCACGAAAACAAATCTAAGTCAGAGACAGAAATAACAAAGATGCTGGTTTTGAGAGCTGCAGTAATCTACTTTCCTTCTTTGAACAGTTAGTCCTCAGCAGATACCATGATTTCCTCCATCTACTTATTTCTATTTTGTTGTGCATTACTCTGAAGGATAAAGTAGCATCATTATCAGAATATATGTCCCCATAAGATCTTTTCTTGACTGATTCATTAGGTTTTCAAGGGTTTAAGATTCCTTTTGTGGGGTCTGCCCCAAATAACAGGAGAATGAGCTACCTAATTTGCTATAAGGAACAATGTGATACCAATAAAGAGAGACGGCCTTATTAGCCCATATCTCAAATCTACAGTTCTTCATTCAGCGTTTCCTCACTTCAGAAACTCAAAAACACTGTTTAGTTGAAACTATTTTACTCAATTTTAAGAATGCTTTCAGATTCTTGACCTCACAAAAACTTTTCTACTTTCTAAGATTTTGTTTTGGTTGCATAAATATGGAAATACATTGGTGCAATGTGATACATGACACAAAGTGAAAGAAGTTTTGATCCTTGAGAAAATGTCCCTTTTCAAAGCCATTTCATTCTATTTACTATGAAATTACTTAAGCCTGCTTATTTTGCAATTTCGGCATCAAATAGCATTTCAAAATACATTTCTACATCTTGGTATTTTTTGAGTATTTAATTTCTGTGTGTTTATATGTAATATATTTATTGGTCTTGACTTCCTAATACTCCATAGGGTAAAAAACAGGTGCTTTTTTAACATGTGACAAAAAATGTAGCTATAGGACAAGGTTTTTCAATGAGATTTGTTCTATGACATTAGAAGGGAGTTTCTTCATACACCTGCCAGCAAGAGAGAAAACTAGGAAGAGTCTGAATAACAGATCTAGCACAGGCTGCCATAGTAAAGCCCGTGTACTCTAAACAATTCAAACGCAAGTCACCTCTCATCCAGAAGCTGATTAGATATACAAGCACAGCACGCAACTGTGCCCATAATGGTGAATCATGCCTTTCTATAAATGAAGACAGATAGCTTACAATGAAATAAAAGTAACTTCCTACACATTCATAAGACTTGATTCACACCTATCTGAGAACAAAGAATTTTATAGATAATTGTGCTAATGCCTCCCTGAGCTAAAGAAGTATCTGAAATTTCAGTGCAAATATGCCTGTATATTTGGCTGCAATGTAGTGTAGGAAATCCAAGTGGCTTCTAGCATTGCAATTAAATTAATTTGGCGACTAGATGCAGTTTAGCTATAGGACGGCAAAGATTCATGTGAGGCATTCTTGTGAGAAAGAACGGAATTTCAGCTCTAATGTCAATAAACTTTAACCAGAAGAGGTGAAGGTGAAAATTTCTTCTGAGTTTATAATAAATTCCATAGTGGAATGAGATTGTAATTTTTATTTAATAGGAATTTTTAACTCAACTATAAAACTGAGACTGAACTCCTGACTAATATGCATCCTGAACCAAAAAGAAATCCCGTCATTCACTGATACACCCTTCTTTAATACGAAACTTTTCTAAAATGTGTGTGCACATGTTTTTAAAAGACACAATTTTACTTGTATCATATATTCATCTCACTCTTTTTCCATTCCGGGGGAAAAAAAAAAAAAAGTGGGAAGAAGACAGGTTAAAATAAAGCCATTCTTTCAGACAACCAGACTTTCAAAAGGATTTTTGACAATAGGTTTGGAGGGAGGGAAGATTTAGAAACCAAAACAAAACCACTTTCAATGAATTTAACAATTTCATTGAATTCAACAATGCTGCTCTCCTTTCTCCACATATAGTTTCATTGGTATTTCAATCTCTGTTTCTGGCTGGGTATACCACTATATCCTAAAGCACATTCTCATTAATTGAGTTGTGTGCTGTTCCAAGAACCTGTCTTTGTGTACTCATTGGTTTTTCTAGTAATACTTCCCTTCTCATCATAAAAGCTTCCTTTAGAAATAGAATCTTTCAGTCGCAGGACTGAACATATTTTCCCTTTATATTCATCACAGAAACTAGGTTGTTAATAAAACAACTTATTTTACTATTTTAACTGTCCATTTCTTCTCAAGACTTTACTATGGACTAGTTTTTCTTAAGGAGAAAAAGTATTTTGTAAACCACTCATCCCACAAGCCGCAATCTAGCGTGTCTTTTTTTTAGCTGATAATGTCAAATTTGAATCTAAGTTACCATCTGATATTTTTCCTGGTTTTAATAATCGGTATCTATAGCCTTGCTTTTTGCCCTGCTGTTTCAGTGCATCTGAAAACAAAATTATTAATATATTCAAAGCTGCATAGAGTATGTATGTCTGTGTGTGTGGAAGAGAGTTGGAGAATGAATGTTCACAGTATAATTAGTTCATTTTTTTCACTGTAAACATACTTTCCAGAGATATAGAAGAAGAGAGCGCTAGGTAAACAATTTTCATTGTAATTCCTCCAAGAATAGACAGTAAGGGTAGCAATTATATTTGGATAACCTGTTCACTTAATCTAGCACCGGATTTAGCTATTGCTTGACACAAATGGCAGCTACAGTAGTACCTCATCCTTATTTTAACGGGCTGATTGTGGTACACTCCGTATTTTGGTACCTGAATGAACAGGCTGGTTTTGCTCTCTTTCTTCTGAACTGTGTAGTGGATTTCTCTGGCCAGTTTTTCCCAAGTCACCATTTATCTTGCAGTAGCACAGAGATCTGTTCTCAGGGAAGAATTCAGTATAACTGAAACAGATGCCATCTCATGTCAGAGAACACTTAGCTCTCGCTTGAACATCGGCTCTTCTTCTCCTGTCTGTAACTTCCCACCACACTTAACTGGCTGTTCAGTCTTAGACCAGTGATCAGACACAACATGAAATAGTGACTAAATTCCAGTCACCACATACAGTACTCATAGGGTAAAATCTTTAGCTTTGTAGAGGAGGCTGAATGAGACTCTTGTGAACAATCTCAAGGGAAGGGACCAGCCAGACTCACAAGTTACCTTCTGTAATGCCCCACTCAGTGAGTTTAGGGAACCGTTGTTGGTTTTACTCTGGGCAGTGCACAGGAAAGACATCAAAATTCTCAGAAGGTTCAAAAATAATTTTTATTTGCAAACTTTAGAACATTCCAATGGAATAAGGCACTTGTGGAAGATAAACTTTGCAACCTTTAACTTTTCCAGACACAAGGCACATAACAAGGCATGGAATGGAATTTTTTGGTGCGGCTTCCAACACATTTTGAGGACAAGAAGGCAGGAGAAGAAAGAGAAAGAAAGAAAAAAAAAAAAAGAAAAGAAAGACAAAAAAGAAAAAGAAAAAAGAAAATAAAAAGAGAAAAAAGAAAAAGAAAAAGAGGAGAAACACAAATAGTAACCAGCATGGTGTCAGCTTCTTTTAAATCCAGGGTAGTGTAGCTGTCCTTTTATCTGTTTGAGTCCTCTGGAGTCCTCCCTCAGGTAAGCTGATGCTGATTTCTGCACTAAAGTCTCATGCCTGGGTTTTACACAGACAGAATGTTCACGATGGGCCCCCATGGTCAGCTGCTCCCATTGCAGGGTGGGCCAGCATTTGACTTTCCAAATGCATGTGGTGTGTAGTGCAGAGCAAGAAAGCAAGAAAGGAGGGAGTAGGAAGGAAGTGTGGCTTTCCACCTACCCAGAGCTCACCCTATTCCCCCACCGCTTCCCACCTTGCTATTTTGAACCAGTCAGCCCTTCCTCCCATCTCATGCACCTTTCCTCTGCACTGTCAATCTTCTGGTTTCAAGAAACTGATTTTAAACTCATAGTAGTTTTTCAGAGTTGAGAGTCTATGCATGGATTGAAACTTAAAGAGGTTTAAAGTAAAAAATACTGATAATATGAAGGAAAAAAGGATATGTAACTTTTGGAAAGTGCCGATTACCTTCAGCCTTCTTTTCTTCCCCGGGATTCCTGGAACCCTGAGATATTTTAAGAAGTGGCTCTGTAGCTTTGGGGCAGGACATAACTGGTCAAAATAGGAAATAATCTTAAATTTAAAGAAAAAAGAGAACAAATGCTTCCTATTAGTTGATGTCATTACAATATCTGTTCAGTACTTCTGTTGTCTTGCTCTTCTCTGTGCCAAATGCAACAAATTGCGTAGTCCACCCTGGTGAGGCTGAAATTGAACATCATAAAAAAGTTAAAGTTTAGAACATAAGAGTACACTGGAAAAGCCATAAAATCATTTAATTTTGTAATTGCTTAAAAAACTTAATGGAGAATTTAAGCAAAGCCTTTTGTTTTGATGTTTTGGGTTTTTTTTCCAATGCATATGTACTGAAATATATTTCATTGGCTTTTTAGAAGGAAATTTACCAATGCTTGCTATTATGCATGCTTTGTTGTGATGTGTGAAGTGTTAAATATTGCAGATGGCAACAAGATAATATTTAAGAAGGTATAAGAGAAGACCAATTGCATTTAAAATTTCCTGGATGCTACTAGCAAGATGGCTTGACTGAAATATTTTTTTCTCCACTTCACCAAGAATTTATGAATTCTATTTAGTTGCACTGTTTTGTGCCTACCTTCACAAAGGATTTATGAATTTTGTTTAGATGTACTGCTTTGTGCCTACCTTGCATAGAAAAATTACGTTCTTTCTCGCAGGCTTAAAATTATTGGTAATATGTGAGTTTCTTTTTCAAAGGACAAAAAGCCTCAACAATATATTGTGTCTTTTCAGTAATCTCTCCATGTAAAACTGTCAGACTGTACATAGAAATGAAGTAATCTACCAAGGGGATGACAATAATGTTCTGTAGAAGCAGCTCAGCTGGACCAGGGGCCATTGGTTGGAAAGATTGTGTTTCAGATTTTCTCCGATCATGTGCAGTGCTTCAAATTAACAACTGGGGAGAATACTGCAGGCAGTTCTTCCACTGTTGACATTAATTTAAACAGTTTCCATAGGACGGTGCATTGGTGCCTGCAGTTTAGGAATCAGTCCTACTGTTGTCTTGATCTTTGCTCACCATTAAGACTATACTTTTTATTTCAAAGGTACTGCACCAAAGGCCAGGCTTCCTAGAGAGTCTGTGAAACCTCCACCCTCAGAGTTTTTCAACACTCACGTACATAAAGCTCCAGCTGACATGCCTTGTGTTGGCGGTGCTCCCACCTTGGGATGTGAGGTAAAATAGGAGACAACCAGATGTCCCTTCCAAACATTTATGGGATTTCATAACCCTTAATTACCTGCCTTCACGGAGTCACTACTGTAGGTGTGCTGTTCTGAAAAGACTGAAATAAATGAACCATTTTTTTTTCTTTTTCTTCTAAACTAGGTATTTTTCAAAAAATAATAGATAAATACAGTGTTGGTTTTAGGGGTTTTTTTACTTAAGTGGCTTTAGGAAAGTCCAAAACAGTATCCAAGGCAGAATTCTGACCAAAAAAAATTGAATCAGCACAGTATTTCTTTTGCAAACACAGCACAGATAACTCTTTCATTAGTGATAGTAGTGTTTTATGGTTTATTGCAATGAAAGAGATATCCATTTTAATAATATTTTCTCTTTCTCAAACCAGTATTGTAGGATTTAGAAAGAATCATAATCCTTATGCCTATAAAGATCTTTTTCCAAACACAGAAAAATGTCGTGTCTCCTGGATTGGACAGATGAACATTTTGAAGCTATAGCTTGAACAACTCTTTGAGCAATATGAAAGTATTATCAATTTTATTATTCTAAATTCCTGGACACAGTCATCTTGAACTCACATTGGCTGAAGTACATTTAATTGTGGAGGAAACAGGTGCAGAAGCCATGACTGTCACAGCTTTATGTGATCTATTCACTCTTTATTTTATGGAAAGCAAAAATATACTTTGATAACAAAGATTATAGCTACGATGGTAATTTCATTCTAGAACAAAATAGTAGCCTTAAGGGCAGATAGTTCCTCCCTGTCAGGGGCCGTGAACGAAGCGCATGTAAGAAGTGCAAAAAAGAGAACAACGCACAAGAGGAGGCTGAAGAAACGCCCAAGGAATGCATTTATATTACATTTATATGAGTGTTGGGGGTCCTTTGCCATTGAGTCAAGATTCTGTGATTGTTAAGTCATATTTTACCCTTTTTTGAGAAAAATTGTATGGTTCAGTACCGCCTGTTATTCCCTTTTCCCTGACTGGTTCCCTGTCACTGCATTGCAGTGTTACCTTATTTGATCATCCCATATACATCCTCCTACCCTTGATCGAACCATCCCCTTTTTGCCCCTGTATGTCCCTTGTTTGCATGCTCCGCCCAAGTTCTGCCTCCCTTCCAGCACCTTCTCCCCAGACCCTATATAAGCCGGTGCAATCCTTGAATAAAGGTCCACTTTTTGCTACCTCAACAACGTGGGTGAACCCTTTCTTCCTCCCGGGCCGCATCACCTCCCACTCTCAAACTCAAAATAAATAAATGAATACCCAATTACATCCAGAATTATCTACATCTAGATGACATTCTTAACATCATTATGTCAATGGAAGCCTTAAGCAACTTTTTAAAAAGCCACTGTCATGTATGTGATTAAAAAACATATGAAAAAGGGGGGATTTTCTTCTTGATTTTTCAACTTTTGTAAATTGATGGATCCATCTGGGTACATTAGGATTTCACTGGACATTTTAAAGAAACTGCTTTAGATGAAGCTAAAGATTTTGCATAATGTTATTAATTTCACTGATAATGTGAAAGTCTGAGGAAATAACTCTACCTCTAGCCTACTCTGGCAAACAATAATTTAATTTTTTGTAGTGAATTAATTTTGTTTTATCTAATTAACTAGATTTAATATGAAATTTAAACTAGAACAATAACATTCATGCACATGATCTACTGAATCTATTAACTATTTCTAATTAAAAATGCTGTCATAATGATCTAGCAACATGTCACTTTGCTTTTAATTACTCAACAAAATAGAGTGAAGAAATACCTTTTCATTTATAAATCTGATGTTGCAGAATATTTGGTTTGCATGGCACATTTTTGGAAACAAGGGGTCTGTAAGGGCAACTTCTGTGACAAGTTGCCAGGGAGGGAGGTTTGAGGGAGCCAATGCCAGACAGCTCCAAGACAGACCCAGCACCAGCCAAGGCTGAGTCCATCAGTGATAGTGTTTACGCCTCTGGGATAACATAGTTAAAGAAGGGGAAAAAGTTACTACTCCAGAACAAATTGCAGCTGTAGAGTCAAAAGAGAATATGTCAGAGCAATAGACCTGCAGACAGCAACATCAGTGAAGAAGGAGAAGGAGGAGGTTCTCCAGGCGCTGGAGCAGAGATGTCCCTTCAATCCGTGGTGAAGACCATGGTGAGGCAGTCTATGCCTCTGCAGCCCATGGAGGTCCATGATAGAGCATATATCCATCTGTAACCCATGAAGAACCCAGTGCTGGAGCAGGGAGATGCCCAAAGGAAGCTGTGACTCCGTGGAAAATCCATACTGGTGCAGGCTCCCTGCAGGACCTGCATCCCTGGGGAGGGAGGAGCCCACTCTGGAGCAGGTTTGCTGGCAGGACTTGTGACCCCACAAAGGACACACACTGAAGCAGTCAGTTCCTAAGAACTGCATCAGTGAAAAGGACCCATACTGGAGCAGGGAAAGAGTGTGAAGAGTCCTCCCCCTGAGGAGAAAGGAGCAGCAGAAATGACTGACCTCAGCCCCTATTCCCCATCCCCCTGCACTGCTGGAGTGCAGGACGTAAAGAATTCATGAGTGAAGTTAAGTCTTGTAAGTAGGAAGGGGTGGGGGAAGGTGTTTTTAAGGTTTGATTTTATTTTTCGTTACCTTCCTGTGATTTGATTAGTAATAAATTAAACTATTTTTCCTAAATCAAGTCAGGTTTGCCTGTTATGGTAACTGGTAAGTTATGGTAAGTGGTCTCTCCTTGCCCTTATCTTGACCTACAACCCTTTAGTTCTGTTTTCTCTCCTCCGTCCAGTTGAGGAGGGGAACGATGAAGCAGCTTTGGTGGGTAGCTGGTGTTCAGACAGGGTTAACCAACCACCGGCATTATATAAAATTAATATATTATTTGAAAGTGTAAATTGCAATTGACAACATCTGATAAATTAATGCAGGTTGATATGACACTGATAATAAGGCTATAGATTTATACATAAGTACTTTACAGAAAATAAAAATATTATAGCTCAATCTATGGTTAAAATTTACTGTATCTTAGTACTTTTTGTGCTTTGCAAGACTACAACCATGGTACAGCAGTGACTTTGAAAATAACTTTGTCCAAAATTTTCGTGACATTACAGACTTAATATTATGTACATTATAACTTGTCTTTATTTGTAGACACATTCCTTTCTTAAGAAAAAAAAATTGATAATCTACATTTTAATCCAGAATAATTAAAATTCCTAAAATTACTAGCTAGAGTAGATTTAATTTATTATTATCTATTACATTTGACATACACTAGTAAGCTTTATAAGTAATACTTTGGGAATTAGCAGGAAAAATAGTAATTAATTCTCAGACATCAATATATTTTTATGATAAATAAGAGTTTGTGTTTGACTGATTATGACATTCAAAACCACAGCTTTGTGACAGCACAAGTGACTATTTTATGATCATGCTTTATTGGGGAAATTTTAACATCAAATGAGAGGGAGAAAAACCAAATACTTCATTTCCACCTGCTGAGATTACTGTTTACCTAACAAAAATTCAACTATAGCTAAAACAAAAAAATATTCTACCTTTTCAAAGATCTGTTATTTTTAAAGGTTAATTTTCAAGAAAAAATCTTCAACAAGTAGAAATACATGTAGTTGTGCTCATTAAGTTTATACTGTCACTGTTTGAGCAAACGGTTCAATAAGAAGTCCCTTCTCTCAGAAATCATTTTCGGCATGTACTACATGTTTTTAGTGGTTTTAGTGTAAGGTTAAAATAACTCTTAACCTTAAAAAAATGTAAATCAACATACTTGTACCAACACCTAAAAACTGTCCCTTTTTTTTTTACATTTCTATTCACCTGTTTACAAGATACCAAAGAGTTTTAATATTTTTCACTCTACTCTTATGAGTAATGGTAGAGCATATGACTTAAATGATTTATTAGGAATCCATAGAGACAGGAAAAACAAAGTTTGCAATTAGAGGTGGCAACCATCGATTAAAAATCCTGATATAGTTCACTTACAGAATAGAAAATGATAAATGACATGATTTTATCATTGGACAGAATGTCAAAGAAACCTTTCTCATATATCTCTAGTGTGAACTTCTTTGGAGAAGCTCAATATGCTTTTTGATGTTTGAAAAAGAGGAAAAATAGTGTTATTAGTGTTTCATAACAGAGATGCGGGATGGTTACATCAGGTGGGAAAAGCAGGGAACATAAAAGCACAGCTGAAAAATCCATCTGATTTTACGCCCTTGAATAATATTTTAAAGAAATAATAGTGGTGAAAGGATCTAATTTGCAAAGTTTTTGCAAAATATTCTTTTTTTCCCCTATTTCACAATTTTACTAAGAAACAGATACAGTTCCAAGAATGCAGATCTTAACAATGTATTTTCATTGCCAAAATAAGAACACAGGAGGCTAAATTAATTTCTGGCACAGCACTAATGAATGCAGTGAAATCATGCAAGGGATGATTTTGAAACATAATGTTTTCTGGACTTCAGATTCTGGCAAAAGTTTCTCCCAAACCTCATTATATAAAATGCAGAGTGGAAAAAACACACAACAAAGCAAAGCAAAAATCCCCAACAACCCAAAACCAAAACCAGGAAAAAAAAGGGCAATTAGGATATGAACCAACATTTTGGGGTTTGGACTATATTAAAGCAAAACAAGCAGAACAAAACATGATTGCAAATTACCCATCCCTGGTTTCTAAACAACAATAGCAAAAGGTCAAATGAAAAGAAAACAAGGCAAAAAATTCAGGTAACTTAAGTAGAAGCCTGCATATAGTGATCCTCTGCTCTAGAGTACTGCTAATAGGGAGTAACTGTTCTGCAACCAAGCAATGAAACCAGTGTAGTGAGTCAGTAATTCATAAAAGAGGTGAACTGGCTGTAAATCACTCACAAATAAGTGAAACAGCTTCAGATAAAACAACTGTCAGAATATTTCTCCACATCTGTCTTAGTAATAGTGAATCAATCTGTTTTCTGATTATCTTTTTTTACATAATATAATAGCCTCTTCTGCATGACAAGAAACAATGCCTGAGCTGAGCATAACCTGTTTCATTTTCATTTTGAGGGCCAGAAACCAGGCAATCTCCGGAAAGTACAAGGACGATCCATTCTTCCGTGAAACTGTACAGTTTAAAAACCCTTCAAAATAATATAGAAATATTTTAGTCAAAACTTACATGGAATTAAATAAGTTTTTTGAGTGGATCAGCAGCGTGTTGGGAACTTTGGATTTGTATTTGCAGCTCAGCAGAGGAAGGGGTTCTTCCATATTCTACATCGAGTCTGTCATTCTTACATAACTAGTAACTATTTTTATTCTTTTTTTTTTTTTTTTTTTTTTTTTTTGGCTCCTGATCTTGATTCTGGAGGCAATGTAATGTGACACCAAAATCAATGCAACCCAGCATACTGATTTGAAAAAGTTGCTAGTGGCACTACAGAAGCTAATAGAGAATACAAAAGATTTCATTTTAGTTTTATATTATGTCAAAGTTTTATTAATAATTTCAGTGAAGTGTCAGTATTTCTGTTACATAGTTGTAAAATGGAGATAATAATACTTCTCTGCATCTTTGGAGAATTATGTTCTACCACACTAAGGAAATATACCTTAAGCAGGTTTAGATCCTTCTTTTTAACAGACACTGCTGTTTAAGTGAATAGTATGGGAACCTGGATATTACCCATCTGGGACCCAACTTTTATCCTCCTTCCATTAGCATTCAGAAAAAGGCAGAAACTTTGGGCTTCACCAGCTTTAATTTGGCCCTGAAGAGATGCACCAGTTCTTATACTGAAATCTGTTTAAATAGACTTGTGGGTTCTCTGTCGGTCTAAAGTCAAGGCTTCAAGAGTCCATAAAGTACAGTGATCACCGGAACAAAAGTAAAATTTATAAACTATTTCAAGTATAGCGTGTTCAAATGCATTAGTTTCTTTTAACTCATTCATAAACTACCTCCTTCCCTGCTGACCAGGAGCTGAAAATCATCACAGCCTCTACTATCAGGAAGACAGCCGTATGGCACTGTAGCAGGCCCTAGAAAGAGAGCATGTCAGGAGCCAATGTTCATTGTATTTTCCAGTGAAATTGTCTGCGTGGTCTAGTCAGTGGTTTTAAGTGTATGTAAGTGCTTTTCAGTGCATATAGGGGAAACGTTTATGGCATAGTGAAGGTTACTGGCTTGATCTTGCATTTACCAATTATGAAGTTTTCATAGTGCTTTTCAGGGGAATGGTTCAGCAAGACGAGGAAAGAAATGCAAATATTTCAAAAATGAAAAAGTTTCTCTACTGAAACCTTGAAAATATTTCCTCTTTTTTGTTATTTTAGTACTTAACTAGGAACAGAACTTTGAACTGAGTAAAAGTAAACTATTTTCATTATGGCTGGAAAACACAGTAACAATGTTTTGCACTTCTAAAAGTTAGGTTTTTAAAAGCACTATATCTTAAATTAATTTGTAAAAGTATACCATATGTGACATAGTCATATAGTTATTACATCAGTATGATTTACAAGATCAGACCTTAGAGGCCTTTTTAATCTAAAAATGTTGTTTATGGGCAAAGCAGCAGCACACCCTATAAGCCAAAACTTTAATGTTAGAATCATTGAAACCTGGTCTAATTATTATTAGTATATAATTGTAACAAAAAAAATTCAAAATTGATATACACACTTTTTGAGTTTCTACTCTTTTTCATACTTTTATGCCTGTACTCTTCCATGCCAAATCCTGGCTCTCTTCAAGACTCCTGATGTAATACCAAGCTTGTTTGTCTCTACACTACATTATTGTATTAGAGTGCTAAATACCTTATTTTACCTCTAACAACCACTCATTACTTCTGCCTGCATAAAACTAACTGTATACACTGTTAGCTCAATAAAACTGTGTATGGCCGTAATATACACAGCTAAAAAGTAAAAGAAGTTAGCCTTAGGCACCTGGTCAATTAGAGAAATTGCTGTCACAGCTAAAGCGAGTTAAACAAAGCTGCAGGCAGGGCAAGAAAAGTTCCCAACGAGCAAGACTGACAAAGTCAGTGCTGGAGCCTTGCAAACTCAGTGCCAGCCTTGTAACCCATACCAAGCCACTGTATTACAGGGTTACATGGTTACCCACTGCATATTTTTTCAAGGGCTATGTGTCTCTGCTCTTCATACTAATTTTAGAGACTTGATGTCACATCTCAAATGGAAAATTATTTTTTGTGTGCCTCCCCAAATATTGCAGTATTGGGTTTTGGTTGATGTTGTCATTTTGTTTAAATCACCAAAATGCCTGTACACTTGCCTGTACACTTGCCTTTCTTGTCTATAAGGCAAAGTTTTATCCTCAGTGTGTTCTGATTTTAAGGGCCAGGCCAATAACTTAAAAGGACTCAAATTATCATAAGGGTACCATGGTGTGACCAGCCCTGGAACATAAATCCTATTTCATGAATTTGCAAGAAAATTTTGCTGCCAGCAAGAATCATCGAATGGCTTGGATTGAAAGGGACCTTAAAGACTCTGCCCCAGAGTAAGGACACCTTCCACTAGACCAGGTTTCTCAGAGCTCCATGCAACCTGGCCTTGAATACTTCCAGGAATGGAGCAGCCACAGCTTTTCTAGGCAACCTGTTCCAGTGCCTTACCACCCTCACTGTAAAGAATTTCTTCCTAATATGAAATCTAAACTTACTGTCTTTCAGTTTTAAACCACCCACCCTTATCCTATCACTACAAGCCCTTGTAAAAATTCTCTCAGGCTTTCTTGTAGGCCCCCTTCAGGTACTGGAAGGCCACAAAGAGGTCATCCCAAAGCCTTCTCTTTTCCAAGCTGAAAAATCACAATTCTCTAAGCCATTCCTTATAGGGGAGATGATCCATCCCACTCACAATGTTCATGGTCGTCCCCTGGACTCACTCCAGCAGGTCAGTATCTTTCTTATGCTGAGGAACCCAGAGCTGGATGCAGTACTCCACATGGGGTCTCACAAGAACCAGATAGAGGGGCACAATCACCTCCCTTTCTTCCATATACCTTAGCATAGCTTCTAGGAGAATTTGTTCCATGTTCTTCCAGGGCACATTGGTAGTTTCCAGGGCAACTGGGACTGAGGCAAAAAAAGTGTTGAGTACCTCAGCATTCTACACATCTGTAGTTCACTTCAGCTGGGCTGTCAGCCATATTGCCTTCTTAGAGGAACATCCTTTAATTCCTGTGAAATATTTCTCTGGTTTTAGTTAGTTCAGGTTGTTTATATTTAATTTAAAAAAAAAAATAGCTTGTCAGTTCATTGAGGTAACTGTCAATATCCTTTAAGATTTGTCAATCAGCACCTCAACAAGTTTCACATTCTTAATGTTCTGGAAATACTGTGGAGTGCTTATTTTTAAATCAGAATCCTGTTAAGCGCATTCTGGACTTCTCAATCTCTATTTAGCTTTGTTTAATTTCAGGTATTTTCAAAAAAAATCATGGAATAAGTATTTTGCTGTTCTTGAATCTTAGTTAATTGAATTTCATATCCATTTTTTCATCATTTTACTTCAGACTTGATGAAAGAGTAGCAATCGGCAGTTATGTAGGTCACTTCCCTTCTTTTTTAAGTAGTTATGTAGTACCCTCAGTCTTCATTCTGCTGGAAATTCCATGGTATTCCAAGATTTATTAGAAATGTATAGCGTCATTAAATGTTTACAACATGTAGATGTTGTTTTATACCTCTTTACTCACCAATGGACTGGAAAGTATTTATCTTCTTAGTGAGGCAAGAGGATTCCTCATGCTGTTTCTTTCCAAGTAAAGAATATTTATTCATATATATTCAACTCTTCTATTTGTTTCCACCATTACTGTGTTACCATTGTATTCTAGTAATTAGTCTTTTTTTATATATTTTTGCTGTCATATTCTTCATGTACTTATTTCTGTTTTCCATGGTCCCACAGTCCATGAATTTCTCTTTGGCTGTTTGTGCTCCCATAATAAATTTTTAAAAGTAATAACTTCACTCTCCTTGGTAACTTTTGTATGTTTCCTTTTTACTTAGCTGTACCAATTACCTTCTACAGAAACAGGCTATTTAGATGTCATATGGCAGGATGAGCAAGATGTCTTGTTTAGATACGTTTGTATAATACTGGTAAAAGACCTGATCTTCAATAGCCAGTAATATGCTTTTATTCTCCAGTGCCCATTTGGGCACAGGAACAGGGTGAATATTCAGGGGATCTGTTATTTCCAGTTGCAAACCTCCATTTAAAATTATTTGCCTTCATTTAAAATATGATTAGAATTTTCTTTTTTGAAGCTGCAAAATATTAATTACATAAAACTACAGTTTTCAGTTTTCTGTACTTGCAGTAGTCTGGATTAATTTAGAATGAAGGGAAGAATCGCAGAATCATGGAATTTGGAAAATACCTGCAAAATTATCGAGTCTAACCTTTGAGTGATTACCACCTTGTCAGTCAGACCATACCACTTAATGCCACATTAGTTGTTTCTTGAACGCTTCCAGGGATGGTGACTCCACCACTGTGAGAGACTGGGGAGAGAGAATGACTGCTGCATCGAAACAACTGAAGTATGTGTGTGTGGCAGGGGAGTGGGGAGAGGGGCCGGGGCAGGGTAAGTACTGAATAAGTGTGATGGTGGTGCACTGCTCCACACTCTGCCCTGGAGCCTCTAACCCAGCCCAGAATGGCTATTAGCCACTGGCACACTGAAAGCCCCCATGGGCTGAGGGCTCCAAAAGACAAAAGTAGCTAAAAGCAATTGCACAAAAGATACGCATGTTTGTGGCCCATCGTTTGGATTTTACAGTAGTTGAGATTGTGCTGGTATTTAAGCAGTGACTATTAATATTTATCTGTCCTTTTTTTTTCTCTCTCTCTCTCTCTCTTTCTTGATTTCTCCTTCTCAAAATCTGGGTCACTTAAACTTGGGTGTTTTAGATTTTGCTACACCAGTGCGCTGTGAAATGCTTTATTTTGATTGAATGTTACTTTAAAATTTGCTAAGTACCCTTATTTTCTAACCTTTTCCAGTAAAAGTTTGTTGTTTAACCTCCTGAGAACGCTGTTGTGTTTATCCCTTGAGCCTGTCTCAGAGTATAGAAGTATCTAAGATCCTTTAAGAAACTCGTTGAGTGAGCCTGGGGCTTTAAAATTACCTTCCTGGGCAGTTTATTCCAATGCTCAATTTCTTCCATGAGGAAATTTTTCCTCATGCTCAATCTGAAGTTGCCCTGGTGCAGCTTGAAGTTATGTCTTCTCTTCCTGTCACTGGTGGCCTGGGAGAAGAGGCTGATACCCACCCGGCTACAACCTCCTTTCAGGTAGTTGTAGAGAGTGATAAGGTCTCTCTGAGCCTGCTTTTCTCCAGGCTAAACAATCACACCTTCCTCAGCTGCTCTTTATAAGACTTAGAGAAGAGGATTGTCTCCATCCATGTTACAGGCCAATTGCAAATCCTTAACAACACAATCTTCTTTCCCAATTACTTTGCATAGTCCCAGAATGTAGAGAATACACAACCAACATGGCAATCTTCCTTTGTACTTTATTGAGTGAGATTCTGGTATTGTATGCAGGATAAAAAGAACCACTTCTAATTAAATCATGGGCAGTTAAAATTCTATTTAGTATTGATCATGCGTTTAACAGCAAAGACTCCAAGATACCAGATCACTATCTATTGACATCCTAGCCCCTTGAGAGGTAATTAACAATGAAGGAAGCAGTATTGGATTAAACATTTTGCCTGTGGTTTATTCTCTGTGTGGGATTTTCTTCTGACCTTCTTTACAATGATTGCACTTGGGAATAAACCAACAATTTAAATTAAGGTGCCATAAATGTCATATCAAATAAAAAATATTGTAATTTCTTTTTTTCAATGATTAAATAATTTTGAAAATTTAGAAGGTTTTTTTTAAAAGTGTTTTCAATTATTCCAGTTAAAAATACCTTGAATAATAACAATTTGTGTAACTTCTAAACATTCACATCTGAAAATAACCGTAGTGGGAGAACTTAGTTTTGTGTTTAGAATATCTATGAGCATTGTTTAATAATCACAGTGTGAAATTTTAAAACAGCACTGTCAAGCTAAGTATATATATTCAATATATATAATTATTTATTTATGATTTTTAAGTGTTAACAAGAGACAATATATTTTTTTGATTTAATTTATCTAAATTTTGACCTGTTGTTTAGAGACTGATTAAAATATAAAGGGGAGTAAATATTAGAAAAGTGAGAAAATAATAAGTACTTGCTTCATGACACAAGAACAACACAAAATTTAAAGCTTTGAGTAATTCTATGGTGTAATTAAAATAACTAGTTTATAAAGAACATAAATTTTAACTTTTTCAAGCATACCTTACAGAATAATTTGCCAGTCAAGAACCAGAATTTGAAAACNATAAGACTTAGAGAAGAGGATTGTCTCCATCCATGTTACAGGCCAATTGCAAATCCTTAACAACACAATCTTCTTTCCCAATTACTTTGCATAGTCCCAGAATGTAGAGAATACACAACCAACATGGCAATCTTCCTTTGTACTTTATTGAGTGAGATTCTGGTATTGTATGCAGGATAAAAAGAACCACTTCTAATTAAATCATGGGCAGTTAAAATTCTATTTAGTATTGATCATGCGTTTAACAGCAAAGACTCCAAGATACCAGATCACTATCTATTGACATCCTAGCCCCTTGAGAGGGAATTAACAATGAAGGAAGCAGTATTGGATTAAACATTTTGCCTGTGGTTTATTCTCTGTGTGGGATTTTCTTCTGACCTTCTTTACAATGATTGCACTTGGGAATAAACCAACAATTTAAATTAAGGTGCCATAAATGTCATATCAAATAAAAAATATTGTAATTTCTTTTTTTCAATGATTAAATAATTTTGAAAATTTAGAAGGTTTTTTTTAAAAGTGTTTTCAATTATTCCAGTTAAAAATACCTTGAATAATAACAATTTGTGTAACTTCTAAACATTCACATCTGAAAATAACCGTAGTGGGAGAACTTAGTTTTGTGTTTAGAATATCTATGAGCATTGTTTAATAATCACAGTGTGAAATTTTAAAACAGCACTGTCAAGCTAAGTATATATATTCAATATATATAATTATTTATTTATGATTTTTANTAATTAAAATAACTAGTTTATAAAGAACATAAATTTTAACTTTTTCAAGCATACCTTACAGAATAATTTGCCAGTCAAGAACCAGAATTTGAAAACACAGACTTGTGTTTTTTTTGGGGTTTTTTTTATAGCAGCCAAAAGCCTATTATAACTACTAAGGACTGAAAGAAATCGAGAGCAGAACAGAAAATATGATTATGTCGCTAAATAAATTCATAGTACATTTGCAGTTTGAATACTGCCTGATGTATTGAAAGATGAAGCAGAAATAATAATAAGAAAAAGAAAGGAAAAGGTACAGAACAAACTAAAAATGATCAAATGCAGAGAGCTTCCTGTGAGGAGTGAATAAATATGTTTAGATTCTTTAATATGGAAAAAGAGATGATTCATGGGTGGCCCTGATAGAAACCTAGAAACTCATGAAAGCTATGGAGAAAGAGAACAGGAATGCAGTGTTCATTGACTCTTCAATACAGAAACTAGATGGCACTAAATGCAATTAGTGAGGTAGAAGTTCGAAATAAAAAACTGGAGAGAGATCTTCAGAGAAAATGTGATTAGAGCTGTAAAGCTGCTTCATCTGCATGCTAGAAGTCTACACAGTTTAAAATACGGAAGAAGAATCTATCAAGATGAAAAGAATAAAGATGATGTTCAGAATCACTGAGCTGTGAATTGCTGGAGGCTGAGAAAATATTCTGGGGAAATAGCATTACTTTTTTGTCCTGTTTTGCTTTTTCCTAGACATTACCCATTGGCTGACATGATATTATGGGCCATGAAAACTTCTACTTTGATGTGGACATTCCCATCATTTTATATTTAAAAGTTCTGCTGAATAGAGATATAATTGTCACTTTCTGAAATGATTGCAGAACAGTAGGTATCAGTGTGTGATGAAAAGCATGCCCAAGTCTTTAAAAAGAAAGTCAGTCAAGGAGATCCTTTAACTGAGGTCCTGCAGGATCTTACCTGTTTGTAAAATTCAGCTAAAATACATTCAATGAACTCTACGTATTCATACAAAAGGACCATAACCGCACTTCTCCTCCCATAAGATTATAAAACTTTTAAAAACATCAGCTCCTTGCTAATTTTAAAGACTGTCAGCCAAAATCTTGTAAAACTTTTGAAGTGTTGTATTGCCTTCCCAATTATATTCAAATTACATGAGTCCAAAGACTATTCTTCAGCCAAACAGATGTGATATTTGGTCCCATGGTTCTTTGGTCTCATGCCTCACCTTCATCATGGATCTCTCTTTTTTCTCCTGAAGAAACAAACTCATATTAGCAGCAGAGAACACATCTGTCCTGAAGAAAGGAGCAAAATAATGATGAGACAAACAGAAATGTACCCAAAAAAATCATAAAATTGCCTTGACATGTGGTTTTATTTTTCACTGGAAAGAGAAAAATGAGGAAAAGAATCTGAACACAAAATGTGGAAGGGCCTACTGAAGCTGTATATTTAAACAGGTGAATTACCACATTTGAGAACAGTTTGAAATATTTAAAAGTAAAGATTATTTCAGGAAAAACAAAGGTCACCGTTCCCAACAACATGTTTTTCTGCCTCTCCATTCAGGCCAAGCTAAAAATCAGTACAGAAGTGATGACCGAGCAGTTTTTGGTGATAAATAAAATTTTAGAGACATAGGATAAAAGGGGTTTTTTCTGCCAATAATTTCAATTTAATGGTGTGTTAACTAGCTTTATTGTTCCTTCTTAAAAAAGGTATTCATATTTCCCTACACAAAAAAATTATTATAATTATTTTAAAATTTTAACCTTTTATATGCTGTGGTGATGAAAGAGACTTTCATGTGATGACAATTTGCTGGCTGAATCTTGCTCATTTGCTCTGTTTCTTTCTTTTTATATCATTTACACTTTTCATTTTCTACCAAATGTTTTTTGGAAATGGAAGGGCAGTTCAATTCAAAGAGTCCAGAACCATCTTATTAAAATGCAAAGGAGATCCCTGACTTCCATGGAGTTTCTGCATCCACAGCAAAGTATGAAAAAGCACTGAATTTTAATGCATTCTTAAATCCAAAATATACTTATTTCAAACTAAGGTGACCACAGAAAAAGAAATCAATTAATTATGGGCTGTATCACATTTGACATTCATATCTGAGATATTTTATTGGCTTCCAGAGGAACAAGTCTCCTTGTGCGTATAGAATAAATAGGGTTTGGCCCAATTGAGCACGTTTTTAATATTTTTTTTTTCCTTTGTAGAGAAACATTTAAATAACACTTTTAAGAGAGTCACACAAAAGAGAGCATGCTCTAAGTAAAGCCTTCCTATTGAGATTGAATTCTATTGTTCCGAGACATTGCAGCACATATTATCTCTTCCTGTCGAGATTCCACTCTCCCTCCTACTGCATTTCCTAATTGAAATCTTTTTGTGGGTAAAAAGTGATAATTTTGTATTATGCTTGTAATTTTAACTGTCAGCAAATTATGTCAATAAGTGACCTTTAGAAGGGCATTTGCATTATTAATTGTGAGTTTGCAATGAATAGAAAGCTGTGTAAATATTTGTCTGTAACTCCCTTGGGTTATCAATCATGGCACTTCAGGGAATAACAGTCTATTCTCAGAATCTGAGGACAATTAGCTGGGAAGCAGTTTATGAAATTTTTAAGTATGTCATTTTTGGGCTGTGACTGTCTGTTGACCCAAGACCTTATTTGGAACATGCTATTCACAGCGATGTCAGTTGCCATCTCATGAAACAGGATTTTTATCAAAAAAGCAGACAAAACCAAGTGCGTTTTCAAAGCAGCTGAATGCAAAACTTTGTCCCATGCACCAAAATAGTGGTCCTACTGTCAGAGAGGAAGGCAACATACATAAATATTAGAGGTCAACAAGGACATCAAACACTTTCTGTGTCACACTTTGCGTGTCCCATCACATGGGTATGCCAAATGCAATCCCTGGATGTATAAGCAGGGGATAGCACTAGGAAGACAATTACCTGATCTTATCCCTAATTTTTATACATAAATGTTTGCTAGATATTGGTATACTATACATGTGTAGTATAGATCAGGCCAATATTGAAAGCTATTTGCGATGATTACAGCTAAAAGAATGAAGTAGGTAAATAAGAAGGCATATGGACAATATTTTGATGGATTTGGAAAGACTGAAAGCACCCCATCTATTTATCTTGTCAAAATGAAGAGGTGATTTGATTACAGTCCATAAATATTTTCACAAGGTGGAAATAAAAGATTAATTAATTTAGCAGAAAAGGGCATAACAAAGACAGCTGGCAGGAAGATGAAGTCAGGCAAATTCAAATACAAAGAAGTTAATTGAAAGTGTAGTTGATTCTCTAATAAAATACATGGAAAAGCAGTACCTCCTATATCTCTCTTGTTTTTATGAGAACCATACCTCTCCTAAAGACAGATTTTTATTACTGTGTTTTGTGGAGCTCAGTTCACTGTACTCATGATGTTTTAAATTATTAATTTCAGACTAAATCAGATGACTTCCTTTTGTTTGTTTGTCTGTTTTTTTGTTTTTGTTTGTTTTCCCCTAAGTAAAATAATCTAGTTGTAGCAGAAGCAAGTATTTTATAGAGCCTACTCAGTTTTCATATTTGGAATAATTATATAATTTTTCCTTTTATATTTGATTATTTTCATTTTGTATTGTATTCTTATTGTAATTTATTATTTGATTTTATAATTTCATTTTATTATTTTTATAATTATCTCAAAATCCATTATTTTTCCATTTAAAAATTTTTGAAAAGTTAAAAAAATAAATTAAACAATTTTCCTTCGGTATTTTCTTTCTTATTCCTTAATCACTCCCATATCATGCATAACTGAAAAAAAAAAAAAAAACAAACAAACCACAGAACAAAATAAAGATTATTTAGCAGCATTGAATTATTTTCATTTTTTCTGAGAAGGGGATTAGCCAAAAAGTTTTTCATATTCTGATTTTTTAAAAGTTTTAATTTCGTTTGCAAGTTGTTAAATTCAAGCTAGACAGAAATTCATTAACAAGCCTAGCTAGTCAAGCTATAAGAAACTCCTTTGGAAAGTGAAAGAGTTTGTACTGGAGATATTATTAAAAAAAAACCCAAAAGAATTAGTGATTCCATTTCCAGAGTTTATAAGTTCTTTTTCAGGGTGGTCTAGTGTTCTGTTCCTCCTCTGTTAGTCCAGGCTGGAAAAGATTACAACTCTGTTTGTGAACAGGTTTAGGCTCTATGTGTACAAATAGTACTTCTCCTATAGTCAGCCAGCATTTCTCCTTCATATTTTTACTGAAATCTCAGATATAGTCACCTGTCTTTTCCCTTTGTCTGAGTTTCACATCAACACAGCTGAGGGTTTTGTTTATGAAGCTACTTGTCAACTGGGTTTCAGGTAACACTGTGGCATTAATGCCTTTTTTAAAATTCTGTTGAGTTATATTTAGTTAATAAACCTGTTTAGTTTACAATCAATACAGAATAAAAGACTGTTTGTATGATGCTTGCTAAGCATTATTAAAAGAAGATGCTGAGTGAGATTGAGGAATGAGTATTTGGTATTTGGACTTTCAAGAAAAAATATGGGCCAAACAACCTCAATATAAAATTTCGGTTTCATTGTAACATTCGACCCAAATTAAAACAATGGTAATTCTTTTAAAAACGAGACCTAAAGCATTCTTGTGAAGAATTCTCTTACTGTTTCTCAAACCCATTGCAATGGAAAGAAGATTGCACAGAGTTTGAAAAAAGAATCAGAAAAGAAGGCTATAGGGCAAAAAGATTATTAGGTCTCAAAACGCTTTTTTTATGGAAGAAAGAAAAGTCATGTTTTCAGTGGGATAGCCATATTCTTCTCAATTTATGTTCAGTTGTGGCCTTTGCCCCTGGTCCTTCAATAACTCTGTGGATAACATTTGAATTTATGAGAAAGAGAGTTAAGACTGAGGGAATTCTCTAAGATAATAAGAATTCCTCTAAGTAGACATAGGAAAACATTAAAATAAAATTATTACTGAATATAATATATGTTAGCAAGTATTAGTCATTAAATTGACAGGTCAATCAAGGTCTTCCAGGTTTATGACAACATAACTGCACACACCCCTGAGAAGATAATTTGGGCCATTAATATATTATCTAGATGATTCCTTAATGCAAACACACAAATTGCTAACACTGAACCGCATTAATTAAGCTACATTTTATTGATTACTCACAGACTTCTAAAAAGGCAGTCAAATGTTGCAGATAGCAGTTTGTAATCTTTAATGATGCTCTGTTATAGGAAATCCTATTATACTGCCATGATATCCCCTATAAATTGGATGCTTAATTTAATCGGCACAGCAGTATTACAGACTCTGAGCATGCTACTCTGAACTTGTGTTCTTTAGAAAATTTGTATAGCCTGAAAACAGTGTTCATGGTAGAAAATCTTTCTGATTTGAGGATTCTCTGTCAGAAAGATAGAAGATGCCATGACATTACATACCTCAGTTTCAGCCCAGTGTACCTAATCTCATGTAATTTTGCCACTCTTTACCTCACTGAATCAAAAGAGAACCTGCAAGTATGCAAAATAAAAAGTTATGCTAATACCACTAAAAATCTATCAATGCCATACTTCCACGTTCTCTGAGACCTCTAGTTTTCTTTAATGCCCAGGACATTTTACTGTATTATGGTATAAATGAGAAGAAACTCCTTTTTTTCCCCAACTTTTTTCAATATACTCATGATAATTATTTTAAGTTCCTAGCCGATAATTTCTCAGTGCTTTAAGCTTCATGTTCCTTCCCCCCATAAATTCTTTCTACACAAGTGTGAAGTATAAACTTTATCATGTTTAATTTAGAGTGTGACATCCAAATAACAGAAGTTTGTCAGTTTTTTGTATCTGAAAGAGGCAATGCACACCTGGGATACTAGAAATAAAAACATGTAGTAACACTCAATATTAATATATCTCCAGGCTAAGCTCCTTGTTCTAAGATGTTTTTTCTTTTTTTATCCTTGAACCAAGGAAAGCATATATTGAGATTACCTTGTGTCTACATTTTGAAATTACAAAATAAATTATATTTAGTAGCAGTTACTTCCTTTTGTTTAGCTTGTATTTCTAGAACAAAGTTGCTGGCAACAGTTAGAGGTGATAATCAGACGACAGAGTGACTTGATGATCCTTGTGGGTCCCTTCCAGACCAGTGTATTCTCTGTTTCTGTGAATTTTCCAGAATTGGGCATTGTTTTTCAGATTTCTGTAAAGTATCTCAGGGCCTCCACAATCCTTTGTGCTGAGAGAGGTGAGCTTTGCCACCCAGCAAAACTTCAATACTAGAGCAGAGAGAGGTGCCTGAGCCCTTTGTCCTGAGAGGGAAGCACGGGAGCCCTGACTCAGAGGTGTGGGGTACCATCAGGGACTGCACCCTGTCCCTGCCCCGCCCCATAGAAGAGCTGCCCCCCAGGAGCGCAGGAGACCAGGAGTGTTGTAGGGCAGTTTGTGCTGGCAGGGTGAGCAGGAAAGACTGTGACTCAAGCAGTCAGCTCAGCTGGTGGTCATTGCATGTGCTGACAGAACTCAGGTATGGTGTCCATTCAGCAGGGAAGCAAGTCATCTCTGCTCACAAAAAGGATGTGGCAACCCAGACAGAACTCCCACAACAACATACAGGTTTCAGGATGTAGAGGGAGCTTGAGCCTTTCACTAGATTGTTGCAGAGCTACTGTCACTCCACTTTTGTCAGACATGACCAGGTGGATGACTTGTTCAGACTGGTAGCAGAGCTGTGGGATGGTTAAGGAGTGTTATAGAATCAGAAAGGGCGATAAACTGGTGGAACCAAGCTCTGGTGTCCCTGAGATAGGAGCAGCCCCCAGAAATAATCATAGAATAGAATCATGGAATCAACTGCATTGGAAGAGACATCCGAGATCATCAAGTCCAACCCTTGTTCCAACACCACTGTGATTACTAGATAATGGCATTAATGCCACATCCAGTCTCACCTTAAAAACCTCCAGGGACGGTACCTCAAAGGAGTGAAGGGGTATTCCTCTGAGAAGGCGACACAGCCGACAGCCCAGCTGAGGTGCCTTTCCACCAATGCACACAGCATGGGCAAATTACAAGGAAGTCACCATGTTGCTAGAAAGCTATGAACTTGTCATTACTGAAACCTGGTGGGATGAATCCCATGACTGAGGGGGACTGAGTGTGACTGTCAGTGGGGGGAAGGAGAGACAGAGGGGTTGTCATCTACCATACAGGATGTGATACTGTACCAGTGTAAGCAAGCTAATCCCACAAGTCAAGATTGGAGGCAGTGATCCATGGGGGTGCAGTGATCATGCATTTGAGGTTTAACAAGACCAAGTGCAAGGTGCTGCACCTGGATCAAGGCAATCCCTGGTATCAGTACAGGCTGGGGGATCAACAGATTGAAAGCTGCCCTGCCAGGAAAGACTTAGGGTTACTGGTAGATGAAAGGCTGGACACTTGCATCCCAGAAAGCCAATTGTATCCTGGGCTGCATCAAAAAGAGAGCAGCCAGCAGGTCAAGGGAGGTTATTGTGCCCCTCTACTGAATCCTCATGAGACCCTACCCAGAGTCCTGCATCCAGCTCTGGGTTCCTCAGCACAAGAAGGACATGGACGTGTTGGAGCAAGGTCCAGAGGAGGGCACCAAGATGATCAGAGAACTGGAGCACTTCTATATGGAAAGATTGAGGCAGTTGAGGTTGTTCAGTCTGGAGAAGAGAAGGCTTTGAAATGACCTATGTGGCCTTCCAGTACCTGAAGGGGGCCTGCAAGAAATCCTGAGACTATTTATGAGAGCATGTAATGATAGGATAGAGTAATGGTAAGGGGTAATGGTTTTAAACTGAAAGAGAGTAGGTTTAGAATAGATACTAAGAAGAAATTCTTTACTGTGAGGGTGGTGAGGCACTGGAACCAGTTGCCCAGAGAGGCTGTGGAGGCAGAATTGTGTAGTACAAAGGTACCTTAAAATTTTCATTGTCTGGAAATTAAACAAAGAAAGAGAACAAATTTTGTGCTAAAACGCAGCTGATGAATGCTTTTTAAATGTTTCCTGAAGTACGGGAAACCTTTAATTTTTGTATGATCTCTCAAAGGACTAGCAAGAATAGCAACATCTAGTTGCAGTACACAGGGAATATATTGTAGGACTGCTATGAAGTTACCCTTACCAGGATTAAGTATATATATATATATAGAGAGAGAGAGAGAGAGAGAGAGAGGAAATTTCTTTTCCAGATAGAATTCTGATGCATACAGGAAAATATGCAGACCTTTTAAAGGAGTACTGAATTTCTTGACACCTGGCACAAATGGCATAGAAAATTCACAGCATACTGCTTTTCTGCTACTCATCCTTTTACAATTAGAAGAGGAGATAATGACTTCTGTAGTACAAGCGATTTTAAACACCCACTTCAGAATCAGATAAGTCATTTATGTCTGTTTCGTTCAATTAACTATAATGGAAATTTCAGATAATTCACTATCTGCAGAGGTCAAAAGGTATTTAAGAGAAACCCTACCCACCGTGTCTTCCTGAGACAGCTTTTAGTGCTCCCTTACAACAGTACAGGGATATACTGCCTGCTAGAGATAGACACCGCTTTTTAATTCTACTTACTGTCTTATCAAGTAAAATTCTGAAGTTATTTTTATTGGATGCTATTGAATATTTATAGAAGACGACAGCTCTAATTCTATTGAGACTTTAAGAAGATTGTGTTCCTCACTGTATCTGTCACATTCCTCATGAAGCTGAAACAGTAGCAACAAGCAAGGAGTTCCATCTTACGGTTCTGGAGCACTGGATGGGCTGCATCAATAGAAGTATGGCCAGCGGGCCTGCCTGTCTATGTCACTCTGGTGAGACCCCACCTGGAGTACTGCTTCCAGCTCTGGGGTTCCTGAAAGCACTGAAAGGACATTAACCTGTCCAGGCAAGTCCAGAGGAGGGCCACCAAGGTGATTACAGGTATGGAGCACCTCTCCTATGAGATTATTAGGAGAATTGTGATTATTCAGCCTGGAGAAAAGATGGCTTCAGGAAGAGCTAACTTCAGTCTTCCAGAACCTACAGGGGGCCTGCAAGAAAGAGACTACTTGCAAGGACACGTAGTGACAGGACAAGGGGAAATGGTTTAAAACTGAGAGTATCTTTAAAGTAGATATTAGGAAGAAATTCTTTATTGTGAGGGCAGTGAGGCACTGGAACAGGTTGCCCAAAGAAGCTGTGGATGCCCTGTTCCTGGAAGGGTCCAGAGGAGTTGTGGATGTCCCATCCCTGGCCGTGTTCAAGGCCAGGTTGGATAAGGTTTTGAGCAACCTGACCTAGTGAAAGGCGTCCCTCAGCATGGTAGGGGGAGTGGAACTAAGTGATCTTTAAGGTCCCTTCCAACCCAAACCACTTTATGATATTATTATTATGGTTTTAATAATATGTAATACCCAAGAGTCCTAGCTATCACCAGCTACTTCAAAAGAGGAGAGGGAACTCCATCCTTCCACCATACCTTTGCAGAGTTACCATTTCTCTTTTTCCTCATTTGTTGGGGATCAATGTGACCACTGCCGACAGATTCTGTATTTAAAAAAAATCCACAAAACAAAACAGAACCAAAACCACAACTAACCAAACAAAACAAAACAAAACAAAACAAAACAAAAAAAATCACCCAACAACAATTAAAAAAAAACACCCAAACCCCTCTGTTCTTTTGCATATTGTGAATGCTAGCAAATAAATTCTCATTTTAAAGGAATCATTACCATTGTAGACTTTTCATAGGAGACAAATTCTGTGTATCACAGAGAACTGTAACCTTTTAATTTCATTGATTGCAATATCAGGGAATAGAGAAAAATTATGAGCAAGAAAATATGTGATTGCAGTAATCCCTTCATATGTAAACACCTGTTGTTTCTGTGTAGGTCCTGGTATTAATCAGTTTTCAGTAAAATTTAATTGTTATTTATAAAGGAACAATTTCTTGGTAAGAAAACTTTTGTGAGGAGCTCAAGCTTGAAAATCATCATTACCGTTACTTCCAGAAGGTCACACCTGACTGTTTTCCTTACAGATATATGAGCTGTCTGCTAGAAACATTACTCAGGTTAAGAAAGTGACATTGCATTCATGTTAACAGCCTGCCCTCCAGGCCACTGTCACCAGATCAAACATCTGCACAATTTTAAACAAAGAATTTACTGTGAGTCTAAGTCATCTAATTATACACTTATTAGTAATCTTGTTACAATTATTATATTGGAATTTTCAGTTCAGATTGCCCAGTTATTCAGATCACTCCTGATAATGGCTCAGTGAAACTGATACACAAAAACTTTCTAATATTGACTCCTTTCTTCCATTTTACCTTTTTGGTACTCCAGGGAGTACTCCCAGGAGCTGCTACAAATCAAAGTCCTCTATTCTTCTCTGGGACAAGTTTGCTGCTAACTAGGATTCAGGTGGCCTCTTCCTTCTCTTTGCCAGAAGGAATATGGGTTTCATGTCAATGATATCTTTATTCTCACTCTTGAAGTCACTGTCACTCAGAATCACCATTTCACAGTTGCTAACACAGATAACATAATTGCTTTGACTTCATTACTTGATAATGTCATGTTGTATCTGAATTTTCTATATGTGGTATGGTTTACATTTTCTTCCTTTTTCATTATTAAAAAAGGCAAGACTCCCTTCCTCGTCACCTTATCTCATTCAAAAAAATCCCAAAAAGCCAATAAACCAAAACACAAACAAAACAGTTCCCAAGACTGCATTTCTTAAATGAGACAATACAGTCCATTTTTGAGTTGCTTATATCCCTTGGAGCCTCTGACACTAACCTGCGCTTGCATTTTCATTTTATGCTATAATTTCATGCTAGTCTTTTTGGAGATCCCACTTAAAATCCCATTATTCTTCAACAGCTTTCAAGCTGTAATTTCATAGCAGCATAAACACGTTTTTTAATTATTAGTACTACGAGAAAAATCATACAGAAAAACTCAGAGTGCTATGACAAAGATTTGGTACCAAAACCCCCTGGTTTAAGTTACCTCTTTTGTATTTCCAAAACCTCTCAACACCAGTAAATATGGCTATATACATAATATTTGTAACCCTCTATCTAATGTGTAGATCATAAGATTTAAGATATTATAAATGTTTCTTGGATTTCATAGCTTAAAGGAAGATGTATACAGGAGGGTACTGACTACAGCAATATAAAAGATTGTGCAAAAGTCATAGCCACATATGCTTCATTGGTAACCATCTGGAATGAGCAAACTGAAATAAATCACATTTTCCATTGGTGGAGTAATTATAAGTAGATTGCAAAGACTGTTTTAAAAAAACCTTACCAAAATTAAAAGTTTGATGAAATTAACAAAATGTTAGTTGCATGTAGGAGATAACATTCATTGCAACATTTTAAAAGTAGAAATAATTTGGATTGACAACAGACTCATATGAACCAGAAAACACTGAATTATCAATCATTTAAAAGCACAGAATATATTGGGGTTTTTTTCCAAAAGAAGTACATATATTTGAGAAAGTGAGACCGTTTGGAAGAGGAGTCCATAACAGAACAAAGTCCAGGAAGGAAAGGCATGAAAACATGCTGAAGGAGAGGGGGGGTGGGTTGAGGAAGAGCACTAATGAAAGGTACAACTTCATGATTTGTCACATTTTATATTTGAAAGTTTAGAAAAAGAACTTCT
>VWZG01010874.1:74808-92290 GCA_013396735.1 Grallaria varia
AATTTTTTGAAAAAGCAGGGAATTCATGTATCATCAGGATTCTAACCTGCTTTGGATTTTGTAAAGCTAAGAAACAGCTTTCAAGGTTTTTCATCATTGCATTAGTAAGGGGTTTTTTATTTATTTTAAATCAGACTTTCAAGGTAGTATTGTATTTGAACTGTCAATGGAATGAACATTTTTGAGGGCTGTGGTAACCAGTTTCATGGTCATTACTGATTTCCCAAGGTCAGAAAATGTAATAGTCCCTGGCATTATTCTGGGATTTCACAAAATTGTTCTTTTAAAAGAGTGAATACTTATCACAAGGGATTGAAATTACCAAGATAAAAACTTTCTCCATTAATAAAATGTTCTTATTGTATGTTGATTACTGATTTTCTGTAATTCAACACAAAAGCATTTCCCTACTACACATTCCATAAACAAATAAATGAGGAATAAACAATAGGTAGACATGGACAGGGGGAAGCTTTCGGCAAAGTAGGAGCATATTCTAGTGGGACTTGAACAGCAGAAAAAAAAATTGAGAGGAAAAAGAAACTTGCAATATTCCAAGCATGAAAAATTTACTGTTATCTAGTTTCTGTTACAGAGCAATAATTCTGTATAACCCACTATAGATCCATATGAACATTATGTATTTATCTCATACCTATGTGTCTTCAAGGGAAAAATAAATTTTTGGAGTTGCTGAGCTTCAGCTCTCTATGGTCTATAACTGGATTAATAAATATATTCATTCATGAATCATTAGTCACAACCTGAAGTCAGAGCTGAAACTCAGATCCACAGACAAGCATAAAATCATTCTTATGTTACTTCTTGCAAAGGATTCAAAAGGTGTCATGTGGTTATAAATTTCTATTTTGTAGATATAGTTCTTATATTAATTCACTTTCCCCCTTGTACAAGATCCCACAACCTGAAAAAAAGTTAATATAAATATGATTCATAGGAAAATACTCTGCTTTTCATCCTAAATTTTAGACCCTGGAGATATTTCTGTTCCATGGAAAAAAAAAAAGAAAAAAAAAGAAAAAAAAACAACAAAAAGAAAAAAAAAAAAAAAACAAAAAAAAAAAAAAAAAAAAAAAAAAAAAAACCCAACAAAAAAACAGCCAGTCCTTACTTCCTCTTCCCCTTTATTTACTCCGCACTCTTCTGAAAAATTCAAATTTTTTTGTGTTGGGTGTTTGTTTTGGAGGTTTTTTTGTTGTAACAGAATTGTGTTACTTAAGCTGAGCAGAATCTGGAAAAAGTAAACACAGAGAAGTTATTGCCACTTTTTCTAGAAACAATCATAAATCTAGTGCTGGCATCTTAAATGAATAATGAAAACTGTTCCCAAATGCAGAAACTGTAATGTTCTTTTCATTAAGAAAATTGTTTAAAAATACCCTGATGAAATGTACTGCTTTTCTTTATATAAGGTTTCATTATTAAAACAATATCAGTATATGATTTTTATTTTTTTATTTTTACAAGACACTTTACTCCAAATGATTTATTAAAATCTACAGTATCCAAAAGAAAAAAAAAAAGTAATCTCTGACTTAAAGATATAGAAGGGAAGGTGTTCTAATCTTTTCATTTGATGCTCAAAAAAAAAAAAAAAGGTTATTGAATTATTACAGCAGTCAGGAAGTGCAGTGTGAGTATTGTTAACAGAATTAATCTTTAAGGTATTTATGAAGAAGCAAACTTAGGTGTCTGACAAATGTTCAGACAACCCTAAAGGAGAGGTGGAATTTTACAGAGAGATCTGATGAGAACATATCTGAATTAACAGCATCAGAAAATCTGATGCACGTTTATGGTCATGGGCTGCCAATACTGAGTTCATGGTTTGCTCTTTTGGGTTTAAGACAGGACTCATGACCCAGCCGCTACCACGCACTACATTATGATTAGCTTTGCTTTTTGCACCGCAGTCAGTGTGGTTCGGCCCATCGTCTGTGACAAAAGGAGATTAAGTCAGTCTTCTTGAAGACAAACACACACACACAAAAAAAACCAAACCAAAACCAAAAACAACCAGATACAAGATTTAATTCCTATTGTTTTCTTAATCTAGATAGCAATTTCAGCTACCCAAGGCAACTGGCCCTTTAGAGCCCTGGACTGAATTGGAATAAAGTGTATTTTGACTGAGACTTAGTTCATTGGTATGTGATGGAAGTGCAAGATTATGTGCATTAGGGTTTGCAGACCAGTGACAGTGGCTGTGTTGAGATTTTGGTTGCTGCTGGGATTCATTTGTTTTGAACTGTCTATAGTCATTGCCTGACTGCCCGCTTGTAAGCAATGTGCACTGCAGCACTGCAGCAACATCCAATTAAGTTTCTTCCAAGACAAATCCTGTTCATATGTTTTGAGATGTCAATTGAGAAAAATCAAGACTTCTACTTGAAAAGTGCTCTTTGAACACCAAAGGTGATGCATCCTTCCCACTAATGCAGACCTCCTTCACAAATATGTTGCATGCTAGTTTTACATTATATAACTAGGAGTTAGGAAGTACCCACCCACAGTTCTCATTATTAAATTCATCACAGAAACAAAAGGAAAAGACTATTCAAAAAGGAAAGAAACAAATCTGTCATCCTGGTTTTTTCCAGATAACTTGTAGAGTTATTTTCCAGCTTTCCCAGCCCATGAAACATCCCTAAATGCTTGACGTGCATTCAGATCTGTGAGAATTGGGTACACAGATTCTTTTGCCAAGGGCTGAAATGAAAATCTGTGCAGTTTGTTATGACAGAATGGGTACAAGTGCCAGAGTCACACCAATGTCAAAGAGATTCTGGTTTATTTTCAGATTAAAACAAGAACTTTGGCTGGAAGTTTGGTGCTCACTGAAAACAAAAAAGCGTATGTAATCACAGCCTGGAACATGCTAAATCCTGCTGAAGAATTATGTCATAGAACCATCCTTTAACCACAGAGGAAAAAATATCTGAAGACAGTGGTTTAAGTCCAGAGTTTTGTGGTAATGTACTTACAAGCATTTCTTGTTTTAGAAAGTAGAATTTTCTCATTGTGTGAGCTCTTTTTGTTCCTCTAGCGCTGCCTTTCCCACTCTCTCCCAAGTTCATTTGTCTCTCCATTTTACTTTTAACACCCCAACATCACTCTCTGTTCTTTATTCCAAAACTTAGTTGAATTCTCTCCATTCTTTCTCTATTTTGTCCTAGGCACCTGCTTTTTACACCTATCCACTCGTCTCAAGGGTATGAGACGGTTTCTTCCACAGACTTTGTTAGGAATTTTCCCACTCTTATGAGGGAGAGCCTTGCCATCAAGTCTAGAAATCAACATCAGGAAAAGCAAGTATTTTTTACAAACTGCAACATACTCCTTGTGTCTTCCTACTCCCCTTAAAAACACTCAAAATGCTCAGGAAATACAGCAATCATACTGTCCTCTAACACTCACTCCCAAAATCATAAAACATGCTCACATTTAAGATGTGCTACTCATATCATTTTCTGCTGCTGTGGTTGTCGGAAAAGTATCTCAATCCCTTCTCCAACATCAGAAAGATTTGTAGAAGTAAATGCATACATACATGCATATGTATTCCAGATATCATAAGGGTTTCCCTTCACCTCTTTCTCAAAAACAGAATAATAATTAACTGCTATATCCTGTAAATTAAATTCTTTGTCCTATCTAATAAATACTACAGAATTAATATATTTACAGAAGTTTTAATTTATGACTGCTAATTTATAAGCTACATAAAATGTTTTTATAATGCAAGCAGTTAGACAACTTACGCTGTAGACAAAGCATAAGCCACAACCCAAGTCAAGCCCTGTGACCCCAGAGCTACTTTGGTGCAGCACAGCTGGGTGACCTTGGCTCAGTCTTACTGAGTGGATTGCTACTAAGGTTTCAGAGTTACATGAATGAGAGCCACATGAAATAAGTAATCGCATAGGCAGAAGAGAAATTGTTTCAATGACAATAGTTGGCAGATCAGGAAATCACAAGGGAAAAACACAGACATGGAAATATATCCCCTTAAGGAAAAAGCAGGCAGCTTGAACGTGACAAATCAGCAAGATCAAAGGTCAGATACTTCCAGGAGGTGACAATGCTCAGGTGAATGACCACTTACTGGCCAGCAGAGATTATTGAAGAGTCTCAGAACTGATAAGTACATTAAAGCTTAACCTGGCTCTGTACCTATACGCCATATGTATTAGACGCACACAGAGCTGCAGTGTGCTTTTAAGCTATGTATACATAACCAGGTTGCACAGGTTTTTGCACGCAGTTGACAAAATTGCATGCCTAGAGAAAACTGGCTCTGTAGGAAGGGCTACAGAACTGGACAAGAAGGATTACAGCCCAGGCTGGTTGGGATGAGAGCTAGGGAGTTCCTAAGAATAATGAAACTTTAAGGAAATTTATATTTTGATAGCCTTTCTGCACTTGCTCAGGATTACACAGCAATTTTTCTCAGTGAAATTACCGACCCCTATTGTCTTAAACTAAGATTTATTGGAGAAAGGATATAAACAAAAAAAAAAAAAAAANAAACAAAAAACAATGTCAATACCAGCTAAGTAGGTTAAAATATGTCTGCTAAATTATACAAGGAGTTTTGCTGGAAAGGAAAAATAGCATAATCATCCTGTGTTGATTTAAGCATGATTTAAATTATTGAATTTTGAATATCCTTTTATTGCACTCATGAAAGTGAGTCCCTCTAGATGCTGACAAGTCATTAGACTGCCATATTTTCCTCTCTTGGATTGAATATAGAAAATCAATAACACTAATACGACTTTAACTTAGGTACCACCCATTCAAATTATGCTCAAAAATATTGAATTTGCTTTACCACTAATGTTCTTAGTAACAAAACACAGTTGGATATACTTTGCCTTCTCTATACTTTTTGAGTAAGAAGTTAATTTGGGAAATAAAAGACGATGCTAGAGGCTTTTTTATTTTTTTAAACCTCAAACTGGAAAAAAAGTGAGTGCCATTATTATGGAAACATAATTCTATCAAGCAGAATACACAGAGCCTCAATATTTTACATTTTCCACGTAATGTTTTACTAACTAGTGAAACAAAAATATACACAAAAGTTTAATTTTTTCTGTGATAAACAAAAAAAGGCTTAAAGAAAATTACTTTCTGGCTTTACTAAATGAAAAAATCATTTACTTTGGAATTGTATGGGAAGAGAAAGACTTACTGACTCCAGACCATTTTTGTCACTTCTACGTATTTTCCATGCTTTCACTGGGAGATCTGTTAGTGTCAAAAGCATGTCCAGTCTGGAAGCATGTTGTTAGTGCTTCTTAGTGAAGAAAGCTCCACTACTATTAACATTTGCAAAATAAAAGCTCCCAATAATTACTGCAAAACAATTAGGAGGTAATTAAGAGTAACACTTCCCTGGTCTATATCACTTCTTTTTGAATTTGGCTTTCTACCAGAACGAATGTATTTGACAAACATGGAATAATTATTTAAAAGTCCCCTACTTAATGTGCCCTTTGGAAGTCAGTTTAATTAATACCAATTAGAACTCCCTACTGAAAGCTATAATAATTCACATATTTTATTCCACCTTTATCACTAAAGCTTATGGCATAAAGTAGCCTAACACTGAGCATCTGCTTAATGCCTCTTTGTCAGTATAGAACTCCAGAAAGGTCACAGGACCATTCCAGCATGTGTGTATCGGTATGTTTGTGCAGCTGTGCACGTGTAGGCACATGTGCATATCTGTGTAGCATGTGGATATGTATATATACATATACAAACATAACACACTTTGTCAGAGTTCCTGCAAACCAGATGACTTGAAAGTACAGAGTTCTTAAAGTGAAGAGATCATCATACGTGTGCACCTTCTTTTTTGAATTGTTGTCAAAGTGTTAAAACATTTAAATTGCAAAACCACACTGTGCTAACATTGTTAGTTATAATCTTAATTCCTCTGACTCAGCCAATATTTATACAAGGTGAAGTAAGCCCAGCAAGAGAGTTTATACACAAAAAGAAGGATTTGAATCTGTACTTCTTCACATACCAGATGAGACCTAACTGTAAAATTATTGGCTGTTCTAAACATGGGAGTTTTGGTCAAAGAAAGCAGAGGCATGACTTAGGGAGTTCTTTCAGAGAGAGGAAAGTATTCCTTCTAATGTAGAGGTAAAACTAACCTTTTAATGGTTATTGGGAAAAAAACTAATCTAGCTAACCTTAACTTTGAATGGTGTGAAAAAACCTTCTATAGACTATATATTAAACCCTGACCTCTCAGCTATATTTCTTTCATAAATACCTCTCACTCTTCATCTTTATTTACACAAATATGACTTCAGTTATTCTGGCTGTTTAAAGCACACATGAAAATTCTTATAAATTATTATTCTAAATATTTAGAATATTTAGAATGTCTTTTCCTTATCAGAGCTGCATAATTGTCCTTATTGGTGATAAGAATTCAAGTCTTGTAAGAATGCACAGGATGAGATCTTGTTTAGAATATATCCACAGACTACAGACTTGCCACTAATTACACACACACTAAATGTATCATTTCCATAGCTCTTAATGTTAATTAACTTTAAATTTTTAACTAGATTATCTGGAGGTGAGGACAGCAAGAGCTTACATTCATAACAATATAATGTATGTATATTGCCCCTCCAGTGTTTGGAAACACTTCAAACAAGTATCAAACCTCAGCCAGCAAAAGTATTAGAAAACTGGTCAATGAGCTTATATAATATTTGTCCATGGATTTAAATAATTGCATTTCTGCTTGATGTGGTAGCCATGCTGTGAACCACTGAGAGGTGGTTGGTTTTGTTCAGGTTTAGCTTTTTCCTTGTCTTGAAAGTAAAATTGTCCTGCCCAGACAATTATCATCTAAATTAGGAAAAAAAGACACCACCAGCTGCACCCCTCTCTTGACTGTAAATAGATAAATACCTCTAACAGGTAATAGACATCTAGACAACCTAGACTTAGGTTTCAATTTTTATATATATTCCAGGCTCTTTCCATTAATTACACAGGGAATAGGCCCTTAGTTTAGGTTAACCGCATCAAGTCCTAAGTTTGAAAGCAATGGATCAGGACATAAGACCTTGATGAAAGAAGGGAGGAACATCCTGAAGGCTGAAATTACCTGGCATATTTTATAGTGCACTTCCTTGATTATTTTGAAAACATAGTCAGTGAAGGTCATCTATTGATAACAGCAGTTATACTGTCTTAGACATTAAAAATTTAAAAAAAAAATATTTAGAAAAGGAACAGAAGAAAACCTTGGCCCTTGATTGAAGCAATCAATTATGCAAAAGAGTAATGGAATAATTGAGCATCAATTCTCCAATAAGACCTCATCTTTTACCATCATACAAATATGAGTAATAAAAACAGGCTATTTAAGTTATTTCCTATGTAGGAAATAATTTTTGTATTATATGTGGTGATCTCTGCAATGGACATTACATTATGTGACATTTCAGATATTACAGCTTGTGAAGTTCTTTGTTTATATCTTTAGAATAGTATGGCAAATGAACGCCAGAGAGATTTAGTTTACTTTTAGATTACTGATTTTTTAATATTTTTTTCCTAATTATTACTCATCATATATGATCTTATCTTTACAATCTGTAAGATGCCTGTCCCAAAGCCATAAGCTCAACTGGGAGCATTACTTTAAAAATATATACAAGACTCCAAAAGTTTGCCCACTGACCCTTTGCAGAACCTTTGGTTCTTTAATACCTTGAGACTGCATAAAGAGAGAACATTCCACATGTTTCTCAGGAGATACTTATAATTTTAGGGAGATAATAAGAAGTCTTAGCAAAAATTTAAAAGGGGTAACATACAACCAAGGTAGAACATTGGTTCCAGCACTGACTCAGCACACACCAAGCCACACAATTTAGCAAAAATCCAGCCCACCAGTTTTAAGCTACCCAAATTATTCAGTAAGAAGAGAGATTAAAAGAGTAAAGAAAGAAAGATATTAAGGTTAAAATACAAAAAAAAAAGAGTAAAGAAAGAGAATAAGAGAAAACATATTAAGACAAGGAAAAGGAATAAAGATAGAGAAGAGTGAGTAAGAAGAGAATAAGAGAAAAATAGATTATTAAATAACTACCAGTAAAGAGTCCTATAGAAATTCAGCTTCACATTGTGGAGGTAGGTCCCAGGAGAGCTAGAGGAAAAAGAGGCCATGTGCTTTTGTATTTATCTCCTTTGGCCCTCATGGACACTCCTTCTAGGCAAGGTGTCCAGCTCCCTGACCATTTAGTGCCTCCAGGCAGGAGGGAGGGGGATGTAGCCAGTCAGAGGCTGCGCTAGGAGTTCTGGGGGCTGTGGTGTTGATGAGATCCCAGGCTGCCCTATTGATTGATGCTGCTACTGCAGAGCCTGCTGAGTGGGCTCCGTGAGCCCTGTCATGCGGGAGATGGCCTGGCCCTTTCCCCGCCACACACATTTGAGTTGGTTCTGGCCCAAAAGTAGTATAACAATCCTCTGAGAGATTCAAATCCAGTGCCTCACACTTTCCATAGCTGCATTTTTGATGTGCCATGTAAGAGTGCTTTCTTGTTTTTTTTCACAGAAGGCAGACTTGTATTCAGCCATATACTCTGTTTACTGTAAGTAAACTCGCAGAAACAGTGATCTGGGTGGATCTCATCAGCAACACGCGAACTCTTGCTCAGACAGCACCTAAAACTGCTGCTATGTTCACTGACTCTGCCACCTTTCTGCTTGATAAAATTCGCTGTGGTGCTATTGGAATAGTTCCATTTATGTTTTATGAACAGCACCAGGCAATGTTTTCTTGCTACAGCAGCGACTCGCTGTTAATCAAATGTCAGCTTTGGTCTATGTCAATGTTCTGAGTTTGCTGTTCCTACAATTGTCCGTAAAGTAAGTTTGACCACCTCATTTTGCAAAAATGCCATACCACAGTAACATTTTTGAGTGTGTTACAGCTGAGTTTTTTTATTAAATAATTTATAAATTTTAACTCCAATTGGTTTGGCTCCAAAAAAATTAGAGCTTCTCAAATACTGTTGTGTTTTTGAATGTAAAATAGCTATCTAGATGATCCATGATAACTTTCAGTTAAGAAATTATGTTTCTTTTCTCAATGTTTTGGAAAACTCTTAGACATCTGGTTCAACATGCTACAATAACATAGAGTCCTGCTGGCTATAATTTGTCACTTCTATTGCGTCTGTTAAACTCAAAAATTGACTCTCATTACTTTTCTACGTGTTCCTTCTGATTATGGGGCTGTTCTGGAGTCACCAGAAAACTTTCACACATCTCTGTTTTTCATGGTATTTATAGCTTGCACTTTATGTAACAAATGGCTAGTTTTATGCACACACTAAGCTACAATGTATTTTTTAAACATTTAAACTAATTTAGTGCAAAGTTTACTGAAATTTAATGAGCACTCCCTTTTTTGACCTATTGTTGTCTACTGAAATTTGAGTTAGAATTAGTTGGAATTAATTTTGCTTTCACTGTACATGTCATTATATAGGTTCCCACCTTCTACAGCAACACTAACCTCTGGAGTACTGTGCTTGCCTTTGTTCCCTTTCAATTATTCAGACAAGAGATGATTAACCAAGCCTCTGAAGGACATCTTTCTTAGCACTCTGTCTACTTTGAGCATAGGTTAACATATCTATATCTGAAAACTTCACTAGCTAAATTGACGTAAAAAATATATTTCTTATAGAAACTTAGTTATCAGTTATACTTCCCAAACTCTTGTTTCAAGGTGACTTAAATCAATTCCTGCCAGTTTAAATCAAATTAGAATAGTGATACTTCAGACCTGAACTAGACCATCCAGGCTAACTTCTACAGTGGTTTAAATAAACAATTTACATTCATATCTTCAAGGAAATGGGGGCAAGTATTCTCATAGTCTTTAAGACCACTCAATAGAAAAAGCTTTGAGGAGTTTATGTCTCTCTAACAGAAACCGTAAGGAAGATTAAAAGTCTCTGCTTTATGTATTCCATAAATAAATGTTCCCTTGTATATATATTATGCCTCTTTCCTATTACTGCTTCCAAATATCTCCAGCTCAGATTTTCAGTCTGATGCTGTTTGCCTGTTAACTGGATCTCGCTCGAGCCCAGGTAAGCATTTTGCAACCTCACCACACTTTGGCAAGGAGGTCTGTATGGTTATCACCTACTTGGTGAAAACCATTTTTTTTTCTATTTTTGTGTATTATTATTATTATTCTGGCACCTAGGTCTTGTGAATGGCTGCTCTGTACCTTCTCTCTCCATGACAGCCCTGTTTTATAAACAGCCATGGTACCCAGAAGCCACACCTGTTCCATACTGCAGAGTCTTAGCTTTACTCTAACAGTTCTAGTATGGAAACTGTTCCATTATTTTGGAACCTCCCTCAGATCATCTGTCTTTTCTAGTTCTGCCATATTTTCCCCAAGATAAATATACAGCATAGTACACAGTCCTTAAAGTGTGAGCAAGCCGAGAATCTATAAGGAAATGGAATAAAATTACCATTTGAATATGATCAAATAGTGTTATGTTTATTCAAGTAGTATATTCTAAAAGCCTAATCTAAAGCCTGTTACAACAACAACATATCAGTATGTTATTTGTACCTTCTTCAATTTTTTCATGTGTCAGGAAGCTGAGAGTAGCATTTGCTTATGCCCATTCCTCTAGCTCGCCAAGGTTCTTGTAGATTAACTCCATCCAGCAACTGAACCTACACAGCCGTTCGTTTACTCTCCCATGCCTAGTGGGATGGGGTACAGAATAAGAAGAGCAAAAGTGAAAATAACTCATGGGTGAAGAGAAAGACAACTTAGTAAGAAGCAAATAGAAGGAAAAAAAACCAACAGGGCAAAAAAACCCCAAACAGTAAAAACCAATTATGTAAAAGCAATCCTTCAACACCTTCCACATGCAGACTGACTGACCAGTCACTCAGCAATGGCCACACTGAAAGAAAACTCCTCCCACCTTCTTCCTCTACACACAGTTTTTATTGTTCTATTTAATATTCCTAATTAATTTTGAACCACAAGGGAAACAAATACTTGACCATCCCTAAGACCAGTGGTGTAGTCAGTCTGCATCCTTTTTTCTCACCTGTCCGAGCCAGCTTCCCAGTATGGCAACTGGAATCCTATTAGCTATCTGGCTAAACTCAAAGTAGGCAACATCCATTATTCTCCCTTTGCTTACAGGGCCAGTCATTCTGAGAACTAAAAAACTGACAAAGCCTGTAGTTCCCCAGATACTACTTCTTTCCCTTCTTCAAGATGGGTATGACATTTATGTCTTTACTGTCTTCAGTGAAATTGCAGGTCCCAGTGATCTTTCAAAGTTAATAGTGAACAAATTTGCAATGACCCCAGCCACCTCCTTCAACAGCACAACAAACATGCCACCATTCCATCTGTAGTCTTGTATATCTCCAGTTTGCTTAAGTGGTCCTTAAATCAATCTTTGCCTCCTTCCAACAAGTACTGAAAATAAAATTTCACTATATTTTAAGACATTGTTCTTCTGAGTTTTAAATGCTTCCTTCATCTCTAAATAATTTGGGGATTTTTATTTGAGAGAAAAATATAAAAACATTTCCTTTAGCACAAATACATACAAATCTTCCTGTAAGAAAATATTATATCAAGAAAAATGTCAGCCAAGGTTATGCTGTATATAGAATGCTGATAATACACTACTAAATTTTCAGCTTCAAAATATATTTTAGTAGAGAATCGATGTTTTAAATATTCTGTTTACATTTAAGGAAACTTCCCAGTTTAATCTGCTTAAAAGCAAATAAAGATTCTAGCTGTGAACACCATTTTGTGCTCCACATGTTTAGTTACTATATCGATTGTTAGAAATGCACACAGCATGCCAGCCTCTGTTTTGTTTTTTTTTCCCGAAAGCAGCTCGTTCAGACTTAGGTTGCCGTAATGCACTATTGATAATTGTTGTCCAATCCAATTTTTCTTCTTTATTTCCTTTTAACCAATAATTTTCATGATGTTTTGAGAGTAGAGTGTATATTTATCTTCAGACACAATTTTAACCAAAGTGCTAGAACTAATCATCGCTTTCTTCTGTAGATCTCATTATGAGTCTGTTTTGAACTTTTCAGCACCATTTCATCCTGCAGCTACATTAGAGATACTTCAGATCACAGCTTTCTCACTTCAAAGCAAACATTTGTAAGAGTAGGTAACAATCCTCTATGAAGTCACAAAGATTGTTTTTGGGAAGAATGTCCTTACTTGGCAAATTGTCAATAGACAAATGAAAAATTCAGCTAGGGCATTGCTTACATTTAATAGGAAGATAAAAAATGAGGATGATAATATAAAATTGGCACTTGGTAGAAGGTGACAACAAGAAGATTTAACATTGTTTAAATTGACTAGTTGGCTTTCAGGAGCACAATTGTTGTGTCCCTAAGACTAAGATACCACACGTAAAACACTCACTATCCATGTCCAGAGCACTAGATACAGATCATTTTTGCCTTCTGTAAAAAGATCTGATCAGAAAAAAACCAACCAGACACACCAAAACTTTAAAAAACAAAACACTTATTTTCAGTCTGCAGCACAGTATTTGTTCCTGATATAAAGAAGAAAGCTCAGCTTTATTTGTCTGTGTTCTGCCATACTATTTTTCCTAAAATCTACTAAAAGTCTCTTATTTGAAAACTAGAAAATAGTGATAAATCCATACATAGATAGAAGAATATGTAGGTGGGTAGATAGAAGAGGTGTCTGGGGTTTGCCATACAATTTTTCCCCCAAGATTTTGGATGCTGATTTATATATGAACTGACTTCAAATATGCTGTTGGCAGTCTTGAAAAGAGTAGACACTACCTCCCCACTTCTGACAAAGAAAAGCTAGAAAATGTATTTTGACATATAAAGGAAAAAAAATTCATTGTCAAATTATTCATGTTCCTGTTTAAAACAAAATAGGTTCTTAAAGACAGGAAACATTTTAAACAATAGGAATATCCTAATTTGTAGAAAAATATGAGAACAGTGAAAAGGTAAAACATATTTTTCAGTTGATCACAGCAAATTTGGTGTATATTCAATTCCATTGTAAATATCAAAATATGCTAATTTACTTTCAAAACTTACATGATGTGTATTATGAAACAAAAAGATGAATCACGTCTTTAGAAATGTTAAGATTAATAGGAATAGGAACTATTTAAAATAGGAACACTATTTAATTTTGAAACAGAAAGAAAAGAAAATAAGCTTTATATACTATCAACAGACTTGGAATACCTGTAGAAATCCTACAGTTATGACAGAAATAAATGTTGAGAACATTATTCTGTAAGATAACAAAGCACTGTTTCTTCTGGCTTGCAGATGAATCCCAGTGGCAGCATTGCTTGGATTCTTTAAGTACCTAATTACATAATTGGGCATTTTACATAAATGCACATGAATTATGGCCTTAGGAAAGATGAGCAGGTTTAGAAGGTGGCAGAAACAGTATAAAGGTAGTATCCATGAAGCAAAAAATAGGATCAGCAGAACTTGACTTTTGACACACAGAAGGCCATTGTTCCATTAAAGCATTTTAAAGCATATCAGTAATTTAGGCATAAGTAACAGCTCTAAAAATTAATAGAAATATGTATGATCTTAAAAGTAAAGATGCTTAATATTTTCACTGTGGATTATCTTAAATCTGGACTTTTCCATGTTGAAGGCATTAATACAAACCTTCTTAAAACTACCCGGAAATTTGGAGTGTAGTGAGCCCATCAGGTAGTCTCGAACATAGGTTTTACACTGTAATAACTTCAGCAGGAGGTAACGAGTTCACAGAAGGTCCTGTGCAACCCTTGCTAGTTCAGGTGATTACCAGAAAACTCTGAATCTCCACTGTGCAAATTCCCATAGGATCTATGGAATTATAGATGTGGGGCACAGGAAGAAATCCAATTCTAAGTACTCTGAATGTGTTTCAGTACTTTTTTCTAACTCATGTCTGTAAAGCTTTACAATTATCCTTCCTTGGTAAGGAAAGGCTCCTGGAAGCAGTACACAAACAATTTCCTCCAAACCTAAACAATGAATAAGGTTTTAGGAAGTTTTTTGCTCCTGTTACATGTTTTCTCTTCACAATTTCATCCCATATTGTCTGGACAATCCAGTATTTAAGATTTTTTTACTTTTTAATAGAGTCAAGAGAATAATGTTTCTTAACCTGAATGTTAGCCCTTCTATTTTTTCTCAATACTTTAGTATAGAGTAATGCTTAGTACTTTAATAAAGAACTATTTATGCATTTATCTTACTGTTCTTACATGCCTAAATTTTAAAAAAAACCCAAAACTTTTACAGACATATTTTAAGACAATTAGAAAATAATGTAATTATTTACAGCTACAGTTAGAACTGTGGGTATTAAATAATGAAATATAAGGGTGTTGTACAGAGTGGTCCCAGAAAGCAGGAAAAAACACCTAAGTACTAAAGACACATGCTTACTTCATGTGAAATTTCAGGGTATCTAAGCAATTTTGAAGACTAAATTATAGCTGTGGGAAAGAAAATCCATAAGAAGATTCAAGTGTTTTATGACCTACTTACAAAGAATATATACATCCTACTTACAAAGAATATATACATATGCTACCAAAAATTAATCCTTAGACCTCATGAAAGTAAATCAAGTTCTAGATTTGAAAAAGATTTAGGTCTTATTCTAATGTGATACATATCCACCAGTAAGTCAGCTGTCTCTCAACGTATTTATGACAATTTATGCAAATGTAAAGTCTACTGATTGGTTGCATTTCTAACCACATTGAAAGGATAGATTTAACAAAGTGCAAGTTCAAAGGTATTCGGGGACAAAGATGGAAAAAACAAATGTAGTGAGTAAGAAATCTTGAAGATAGTGTCCAGTAGTATGCAAGGTCTAAAATACCCCAAACATCTGGCACCAAAATAAATGTAGGTGCAGGTATGGTGACACTTTTAGAGCCACTGAATATTAAGTATAAAAATGCAATTGACTTTTGGAGACTTTTTTAAAAAGTTACAGTATACTAATACTAGAAACAACCTACTTAGCGCAACCCATTTTAAAAATATGTATTTACCCATTTCTCCTAAAAGAAGAAGGTTTTTTGACAATATGTCACCCAAGGATTTTATACTTTGAGAAGTCATGCAAGGAACTCACATTGCACAGCATTTCCAGTGCCAGAAATCTATGCAAAAAAAGGTTCCAAATCGTTGATTTTCCACCTGAGATGTAGCAATACTAAAAAAAAAATTTATATATATATATATATACATATATATATATGATTTACCATATTGAGGGGAATAGGTTTAATGGGACTGATATACTGAGTTTATCACAAAAATTATCTTTGTGTCAATATTAGAATTGTCACCAAAATGTGAAATCATGAGTAGGAAGCAGAAAATACAGAGGCGAGGGAAGTCTATTTTTGATTGACCATATCCTGTTCTACACTTTGTACACTGGAGATACCCTTATATGAAGGTATATAGCTACTTCTTAAGAAGTTTCTTCTCTCCTCTTCACTTACTCCTTACTTTCTCCCACAATTCTTATTGCAAGAAAATCACTCATTTATGTTTAGACACAGGTGGATGCTGTTCTGAATATATCTGTATAATTTTTCTCTGCTTCTCGCTGTTTTTTGTTAAAGGATAAGACCCCTGTAATCATGATGAGAACGATGAAGTCCGTGGGTACAGTTTTCTTGATCCCTCGAATTTTGTACAAGGAAAAAAGAAAAAAAAAAGTTTAAAAATGTTGTAAAAAGGATTCTATGGCACTTGTTGTTGTCGTTGCTGGTAGAAGTCTGTTGCAGGAGATTTAAGGAAAAAGTAATACGAAGTCACCATATTTTCCCATTAGGTTGCTTGCTCTCTTTGTGATGCTCAGGGTAATGATTCTGAAGAAAGATGTAGTTTACTATTNTAAAAATGTTGTAAAAAGGATTCTATGGCACTTGTTGTTGTCGTTGCTGGTAGAAGTCTGTTGCAGGAGATTTAAGGAAAAAGTAATACGAAGTCACCATATTTTCCCATTAGGTTGCTTGCTCTCTTTGTGATGCTCAGGGTAATGATTCTGAAGAAAGATGTAGTTTACTATTTGCATGCCTAAAAGCTACATCTATTGACTTCTGAATGCTGAATAATAAAAATAAAAATTAAATAATAAATTGAGGAATCACTATTCCAAAAACAAACACTCCTTATTTGTGTAATGGGTTGTCATCTAAAGTTTATTTGAAGCTGCATAAAACAATTAAATGTTGCTTGCTCTTCTCAGCAAGAATAGCAGCAAAATCAGCCAAGCAGATAAATTCATATATCTTTCAGTGCAAGGAGCTTAATCACCTGAGATATCTATATTTTTAAGAATGGTGAACTTTGCCTCCTATACTACTGCAGATTTTAAAGTAAAATAGCAATATAAAAGCTGCAGCAGTAATGACCAACAATGAGTGGAAATATCATAGTACTCCAGAAAAGTAGGAACACTGAAATAAATCATTCCATGCAGTGTGAAATATCTAATTGAAAATCAACTCATTTGAGTGCTTACTTAGCCACTGAATCATGCCAAGGTCTTCTGTGTTTGCATTTCTCTCCCAAGGCTAGAAAAAAACAAAAATTCTTTTTTAAATCTGTTCCCTCCTCCAATATTTCATTCTATAATCTTTGTGTTCAAAAACTCACTCAGTGGCATCATCCTTGCCACCCACATTATTTCTTCACCAGCTTTTTACAAGTTATGTGTTTCTGTTAGTCTTTTTACACATAACTTTCCATTCATCCAACTGTCACATCAGAAAAATTGAATAACACTGATCATCAAGGCAGTAGTTTCCTTTGGGCAACAGCCTGAAAATTTGCTTGAAGACATGCTGAGCTATTTGACATGTATTTGATCATGGACTCAAGGACAAAGAACTTGCAGGCTTACATCCAAACAACATCCTGTTTGCAAGCAAACTGCATTTTGCCATATATCCTGTCATGGTCAATCAAAATTGATAGTCCATCTCTGATGCAGTTATACTCAGCTTCTCAAATTGCAAGTTGATTTATTCAGTTATATTATATTCTTGCACAATATGCACATAATTGCATGGATAAGACTATCTAAATGGCACACAGATGACATTGAAACATCTCACATTGAAATTTTGGTGTGTTTCAAAATATGCCATTTTCCTGAAAGATACTCCAGTTCATATATTACTTTGTGTAAGTGTCTTGCCTTCGAGTACTCTCAAAATCTAGGGTTTTCTACTGCAAGTAAAATCTCACATTCTATATATAAATATATTATGATTTTTTTTCTTCATTTGTTAAATTAGGCTTCTCCACGAACACCCCCTTATCGCAGGGGAGA
>VWZG01010876.1:7705-18045 GCA_013396735.1 Grallaria varia
GGTTTAACCACACAGCCTCTCACTCACCCCTGCTGCCCCAGTGGAGTGGGCAGGAGAATCAAAAGCAAAACTTGTAGGCTGAGATAAGAACAGTTTAATAATTGATATAGAAGTAAAATATAATAATTTTTGTAAATAATAATAGTTATTAACAAAAAAGGAAAAAATAAAACTCAAGGCAAAACAAGTGATGCACAATATAATTGCTCACCCCCCACTGACCAATGCCAGGCTCTGTCCTCACACCAGAGGTAACTCTGCAGTTTATTTTCCTGGGACAGTGTTCTATGGTGTGGAATATCCCNGTTTTTTCTATGTCTTGGCTTTGAACTTGTGTATTCAACATTCTTGTTCCCAAAAGTGTTGTTCAGTAAAAAGTCCATGGAAAGCAGAATCAAGCTCTAAAAAAGGAAGTAGGCTTTGTCAGGTGTACCTCAGGATACCTCAACAACAATCAGGATTCTTTCTTTACAAAGTTTGAAAACATCCAGGATTACAAACCTAATGCATTTCTGGAAAAATGAAAAGTGCTGGGTGTTATATGGATGTGCCAAAAGTAGAAATTCAAACCCCCACCACTGAGAATTAATGAGGCTTTTTCCCTCTTCTCCCAAAATGTAGAGTGTATGAAATTTAAAGAAAGAACAAATTGGATGAAATAAAGCCTTGAAATTTTAAGTGTATTAGTGTCCTGTACTATTCCTTCAGTAAGATTTAAGTTATATACTGTAAATAGTGTAAATAGTGGTGTTACTGGTTGAAACTTGAGTGTGTATTTAGTGAATTAATAAGGTAATTAATCAATTAGAAATTAATTCATTCACAATAGAAGATGACATACTGTGAGTGCCTGATGTAATGTATAAAAAGCTGACTATATTATGTAAAGAAAATTGCAGCTTTCATTCTTTGGGTGCCTAGACTCAGTGGTTTGATGGCTGAAATTTAGTGCAGTATTTCCTGTCTGCCATACTGAATAAAAGAATCTGTGGCAAAGCCAATGTTGTCTTGCACAGTGCAACTAGGTAAGGCTGAGGAAGTCTGGTGTGTGGAAGAGGATTCATTAGAAGCACATCCTGGAGCAGTGGACTGAGAGCACCAAGCCATCACTGTGTGGAGTGCCAGGAGTTTGGATCTCTGTGGTTGATAGTGCCAGTTAATGACCATTAAGTAGGGAAGAGGCAGACTTTGGAAGGAATGGCCCAAATAATATGTCATTAGAGCTGTTCATGGGCATATTCACAAGTATTGTCCATGGCTCAGGGCATTGCGAGCATTCCAGCACCAGCTATTCCAGCCCTAGTGTTGTATCAGCAAAGCCTCTCCTGGAGATAGAACTTAGTCATGGTTTAACCACACAGCCTCTCACTCACCCCTGCTGCCCCAGTGGAGTGGGCAGGAGAATCAAAAGCAAAACTTGTAGGCTGAGATAAGAACAGTTTAATAATTGATATAGAAGTAAAATATAATAATTTTTGTAAATAATAATAGTTATTAACAAAAAAGGAAAAAATAAAACTCAAGGCAAAACAAGTGATGCACAATATAATTGCTCACCCCCCACTGACCAATGCCAGGCTCTGTCCTCACACCAGAGGTAACTCTGCAGTTTATTTTCCTGGGACAGTGTTCTATGGTGTGGAATATCCCCTTGGCCGTTTTGGGTCACATCTCACAGCCATGCTCCCTCACAGCTTTTTTGTACCTCCTCACTGGCAGACCATGAGACACAAAAAAGCAGTTACTGAAGTAGGATGAATATGATTTAGCAGAAACCAAAACATCAGTGTGTTACTGCATTATTCTCATACTGAATCCAAAACACAGCACTATATCAGCTATGGATAAGAAACTAACTCTTACCCCAGCCAAAACCAGAACAAATAAGTTCTGATGCCTTCACTGCTTACACTGCTTCCCCGAGAAAAAGAAGTGCTGCCAGGCTGTGGCTTTTCTGCTGATATGCAGGGAGTGTTTGCAGAGGGCTGTAGGTCACACACAAGGTTACACTTGTGCCACTCAGCAGTGTGATTTTTTTTCACTGCTGACATATGTATAGTGGTTCATAGATCAAGTCTTCTTCTAAAAGGGTAGCGTTTCTGATTTGCCCATAAAGTCTTTCAAGACAAGAAACACAAGCTAGAAAATACCACTCTCCTACTAGAGTGTTTTACGCATGGAAGTTCTTCACTGTGTAATCAGGATTTCAATACACTTTTTCATTGATATACTATTCCACGACAAAAGATTCCAGGGTAAAATGCCCTTCAGCTAAGACTAGGTGGCGCAGTAGGTTAATGCATTCAAGTTTTTCAGACGTTTTAAGGTCTGAAAATTCCTGTAAATTTCCACAGCCTATGTTTATTGATTAATATGTAAGGACCTCATTGCTTTTCATGGCTTTTCTGATTCATGATTTTTCATATTCATCCAAGTAAAAGTCCACACAGGAAAACTTCCAAGGTACTTTCTGGACAGAACAACATAAACACTTTCCTCATTTTTTTTTACCTTGCCTTCCAAGCAGAAGCACAGCAGTCTGGCTGCTTCTAATTTGGGAAATTTAGAGTTTATTTTATTCCTACTGCCCTCTTGAATACCACAGGAGGGTGTTTATAGATACTTTGTATACCAATAAACCACTGTCTCCAAATACTTACCAAACATTAGAGAAACCTTCAGTGTCAGCTGTTTCCTCTATGGAAAAGGCAGGGTTTCTGAAAATACATTATGAGTGTGCCCTCAGCACTTCTTCCATCTACGTTGAAAAAGAAAGATGAGTCTAGCAGTGAAAAAATTTTGTTTTGCTTGGAAAAACTCGGAAGAACTACCTGGACACTTTTGTGAAAGTACTTACTAAGCATTAAATGGAATAAATTTTTGTTGCCAAATTAGGTTGTAGCAAACTCCTAGTTCCTCAGACAGAGCATATTGTTTACATAAAAAGTTCAAGATAAGTATCCATCTCATGCATTATTATTTGCAGAAGATAACTAAATGATGATTAATGCTTATTTATATTATTTAGAAGAGGTCAGGAGAACAGTTACCAATATTATACCAATATATGCATGTGGCATCTTAAATAACCCCAATTATCAAAAGGGTTGAGGGGAACACTCAGATGGTTAATGTACCGAGCATTTAGCATCTGCTTCTGTGAGGTGTCAAGTGCCTTTGCAAGACACTGTGTGCACTCAGATTACATTAAAATAATGATGGAAGTCACTTCCTTCCAGGAGATTCTCAGGCACTGGCACAATTAGGCTATTATCATCCAGGCAGTAATGGCTTGTGGACGTTACCAATGTTCTGTAAACACCAATCTGAGAGCTGAGTGCCTGCAAGCAAAATATCTCCTGTCTCCTCTGAGACATAAGGTAAGCATAAAAGCTGAAGAGGACAGAGGGAAATTGAAGAGAGCCAAAGGCCATGAAAAGCTGCCTGTGGTAGATTTACGCCCTTCACTACAATCTATTTCTATAGCATAGTGCAGTTCCAGACACCTCGGTGGGATGTGGCGGAATCCTTTGTGTGTGGACACATTGGTATTAGGTTTCTGCTGCCAGCCTCTGCTCAGAGATATAAATGCAATTTCTTAATGACCTAATTCTGCACAAATCCCAGGAATCACAGCACACAGCTCCTATCAGCATTCATAGGTCATATTTGTAACTTGTTCCGGGATAACCTGCTTGTCCTGTCATGGGGGGTCAGGAAGGAACTGGTTAGATCCCCTTTGGTAGTGTTCTGTTAGGGTTCCTACTCTTGAAACAAGCTGTGCCAGCTTATTGTGGTGTTTTCAACCACTACAAAAATGTTTTTGACAGGTTTAGACCAAAAGGAAAGTGGTATTCTATAGGAAAGCTGCTACAGCAACTGAAAGAACATGCGTGCGTATAAAGAAGTGTGAACCAAGGTCATGCTTCTTTAGAACAACAAATACCTCCTACTTATGCACTTTTATTGAGGTAGCGTCCACACACTTCATACAGTGTAATCATAAGAGAGACATGCAGAAAGCTTCATGAGGAAATATTCTAGAATCTGAGTCATAAGCCGCCCTGATGAAAAAGCCAGCAATAGGTAAGTGTTTAAATTACCAAGGAAGCTTCTCTACTGGAACATGAGTCTCTTCTCTACCAGGTCATGCACATATACTGGACAAAATAAATGTAAATTCCAAACATTTGTGGAAATTTGAAGTAAAAGACAGCTGATAACTATAGGCGGAAAGGGACGCACAAAGTAAAAATATTTGTTATGTGATAAGTAACATTAGCAGGACTGTATGAGAGTCTAGCTATGGCTGAAATTTCAACAACTTTATGATACTGAGTATGAAGTTGCCCTGGAGGAAGCAAATGTACTTGTATTTCTCAAGGTATTGAAACAAGGCTTCCATTCTAGACCTGTGTCCTGTCACCGGGGCTGGGGTCAAACAGGCTGCTGAGTATTCGCAACCCCTCTCTGTTGGAGAAAGCTAGCAAGGGTTTCTGAAGCTGGCACTGTGAGATAATGCTGGGACCCAGCTTAACCCCAAACCACAGACAGAATTGTGGGTGTCCTGGGGAGCCACTGTCATCTTTGTAGGACTATGCTCTTTCTCTACGCAGATCTCTGAGGGATGTGGTGAGTTTTTTGATTCCCAGCCCTCTGATTTAAGGGTCAGCAAGGTTGTCTATGCTTGGGATAAGAAAAGAGATTTGATATGACAGGGAGGGGTGGTCAGTGGTGTGGTAATGAAAGAAAGATAACCAGTTAAAATGAAAGATAAAGCAAACTGCTGGTCAAAAATGAGCAGGTCAAGATGGAAAAGACCAGAGAGGGAAGATCCTTAGGGGCTGACATGAGACACAGCAGTTTTTCAGAAGAGTCTTAGCTAGCTATATACATAGAAGTGATTCTAAGTTGTAGAAATCTTATGTGGAAAGGATGCTTAGTCTTTAGTCATAACTGCCAGTAAAGACATGGGAGAGTATAGTCAATGATAATTCCTAGGTTATTGACTTGAGAGACTAAGTAATGTATCTCAGAAAAGTGGAGTGTGGAAAGTGTAGTGCATTTCTGAGAATGTTTAAGTGCCATCAAATTTACCAGCAAGTGGTTTAAGATTGGATAGAACATGATGAGTAATATGGTGAATTAAATGTCAGTTAAAAGAACTGGACAAATAATTGTATGTCTGGGTTTATTCTGCTAAATGGGTCACACAGCAAGCTTGGTTTTGCAGATTGGGTAAATGGCCTTGGCTCATTCTCTGTCTGTGTCAGGAATTGTTCTTCATATTCTGTGGTACATGATAACATCAAGACTACACCAGGGAACTCATGATTACTGTGGATTTGCTACGATGGTTTGTAGCTGTAAACTTACCTGTTGAACACATTGACATAATTGAAACACCAGGTCTTACTCGCTGATGACACAATTATGTGTCATGCTTTTCTTTCACTTCCTTTCCACATCTTTCTCCTCTTCTTTGCTGCTCTGTGTGATTTTCTGACCAATTAGGACAACACTTTGTGTATCATTACTGATCCACTGCTTCACTGTCAATTTCTGTCTCCTGTCCCAGACACTGAATGGCCTTCTAATAGCTTTCCATGTATGATAGCTTGCTCTTATTCCTTTTTACACCATTGCAAGTGAGTCTTCATATAAAAAATAAATTTCTTTTGCTTACTCATGCTTATGAGTAATTATCCAAAATACAAAAATAAGAACTTCTCCATTTGATCAGCCCACATAAAAGGAAAGTACTTCTTCAGCAAACCTGTATTACCTTTTATTTCTGACCATAATGCCATCTCATCTGCTTTCTCACCAATTCTGTTCACCTAGAAAGTTTTCTGAAGGATGCATAAATCCTACACGAGAATATATGAATGACAACTTGATGATACCAGTTTTTCAGTTTTGTCCTCAGTGAATGTCATCTTGTAGCAATCCCAAACATCCTATGTAGGAAGAGAAACGGAATGGTGAGAGACAAGTTACGTCTTTCTTGTATAGTTAATGTTGTTAATCCTTTGAGCATCTAGTGAATGGTTAGATGTACTTCGAAGAGTTTGTGGTTGCACTGGGTTTGGTTAGTTTTGACTCATGGGAAGGGATCAAAGGATCACATTAACTCTGTTGTGGTTGCCCATAGCGGCACATTTTCTTTGTGGTAACATGCAGTAATAAAATGCCTGGAGAGATACCGTGACATTTGCACAATGACATACGTAATGGTGGATTTCTCACCTTGTAGCCGTGAAAATAGAGTGTAGTTGTACAGCTGCTGAGCAAGGAGAACACCATGGATGAGAGACAAGAGAAAATAAAGATGTCATAAGACCAGCAAACAGTGAGAACAACATCTAGGGTATTAGAACTCACAACTGAAATCATAATAACTGATTCATAATATCCAGGAAGTTTTTGATCTGCAGGATTACATTCAGACTTCAAAATCTGTATGAACTAAAGAGTTAAAACACCTTTAGTTATCCTAATTATGAGTGGTCTGGGTTTTACAGGTGCATGATCTGTATTTTGGCTATAATTTTCTTCATCTGTCACAGTCACCAGTCACAATGTAAGGATACCCAAAGATCTTGTCTGTGTTGCTTTTTCCGTGTCATTTGAATCTCCTTCACAGTTTGAGTGAACCATTACCTTGTTGTTGCTACCATGGGTACTTGGGACTTTCAAATCCTTTAGGAGTAAGAGGTGAGTGGATGCAAGTTCTGGGCTTCTTTGTATGCCCCTATGATGGTGTAACCGCTCCCTCAGTGTGGGGTATTTTCACCAGCAGTCAAGGACTTTTTTGAGGTACCTTTATATAGCATGTCAGTTCCTCAAATTCTCCCAAAAATGTGGACTGTAAAACTGTATTATTTTGGCACAGCTTTCAGCAGTTTACATATAGAAGCAGTACTACTTCTACTTCTCTCTGTTTGGATTCTTCCTCCTTTGCTGTTCTATTACTGTATCACTGACATTTCTGGCGACTTCCTTGTCCACTTGGCCTCGTGTTCTTTTCAAAATTGTTTTTCTAGGAAACCTCTTCTCCTTTTGTTCATCTAAACCCTCTTAAATTTCTAGTGTGAAGGAATCCAGCTCACCTGAGTGACTGAGGCTGTTCTCTGCTTACCTTTGTTTTCACTTGCCACTTCCCTAATTTTCTGTCACCCACAAAAATTTTATTCAAATTAAAATTCTTTCTGAAAATGTGAGATAGCATCCAGTCTGGGGAAACTGATTAAAGCTGTTTGGAGCAAGTCTTTTTTAAATTCTAAAAATGTTTCCTCTGTATCTGCAGACGACATCCAGAATACGTCTTCTGGCTTAGCATGTATGCCTTACCATTAAAACAGTTACTTACTAAGTTGAATGTTTACAAAATGTGCCATTATATGGACATGGAATGTCCTCATGGACATTCACTACTTTCAAGGGGGTTATATTAGTGAACATCCATGTCTGTATCCTTTGTTGTGTGAGGTTTCAATAATTCCAGAGTCATTCATCTCTTCTGCCCAGGCCTTTTCCACTGGTCCTACCAGTTATAGTGTGGTTTTACATTTCATACACCTGGAGTTCCTGCTTTAGCATGTGAGCAATTAGGAATTTCTTTTGTATCATTTGCCACATAGATTCAGTTTCTCTATTAAATACAGATTTTTAGCTTGTACAGTACTTGATTCCCTTTGTTATTCTCCATATCTCTGCCCTTTTTAGTGCCTACCAAATATATCAGGTGTCAGCACTACTCTGGACCAGAAGGACTTTTAAGAAACACACTGGTACAAGGCAGCTGTGTTTGGATTTCACTGAAGACATTTGGAACATTATAAAGCACAGGGAAGTCAGGTTCTGCCTGCAGTTATAAACTCAAGCCCAAATGTTCTGCCTGCAATTTTAAAGCACAAATATAAGCACAAATGAAAAATGCCCACAGTCAAGCCTTATCTGCAATTGTACTGTATGAGATTAGAGACACTACATTGAAAGAAACACTTTATTTTCTTGTTTCTAGTACACGGACGCAGTGGCAGGGCAGGCAAAGTTTTCCAGTGATCATTTTTGCTTTGACATATAGGCAGCTTGGTAATAGTGAATGAAGTGATATTACAGAGCTGATCAGCTTTCCTCAAGAGTTGAAAACACAAATGTATACAGGGAGTACCCTGATTGTGCTTCTCAAATATATTAATTTCAACTTTTATAACGACATCTCTGTCTCCACAAATCAGCACTGCAAGCATTTAAGTATCTCAGGCTAAAGCGGGAAGTGTTGGATCAGTTTATTTGCTAGAGTAGAGTTGAAGGAAGTGTAACAGGTCACCTGCGAGTCTTCTGAGAAATGAGGAACAGTAAGGCTTGCCAGAAATGATTGAATTTTTCATCTGCAGTTAAGCTCCCCAGTGCAAATGTCATGCCTCATATTTATCAATATGTGCATGTGAGTGTAGAAGATGTTACAGGATATGACTGTTTCTAAACTGAAAACATTAAGAGAGATCAGTGCTGCCAAAAGTCATGGTTCTTGCATGACACTTGTGTACACTGCAGACTCATCACAAGTTGTCCCATCTCAGCAGGATTCCTGTGCATCAGATCAAGATGCTGAAGACTTTTCACAATTGTGTCCAGGTCTTTATTTCAGTCCATCAGGGTCAGTGGGGCCTTTCTATCTCTTTAGATAAGAAAAATGCAACTCAGTGCAGTCACACAAGAATCAAGAGCAGATAGGAATGCATCCCTTTCCCTCTGCAATAAGATTTCCTGAGTAGCTCTCATACTGTGTACTTTCAGAGATGTTCTTCTACCACTTAGTTCAGCATCCATACGAATTCAGTGGTTTTGTGAGAAAATGTGTTTGTACACATGAAATGGCAGTTCCGTGTATATGGGAGCACAGAACTCTGCTGCAGTAGGTGGAAGCCTCCACAATTTTTCACTACAAGCGTCAGTCACAGGCAGACAGGACAGCCAGAGCTAGAAGGCCAACAGGCAGAAGTGAAAGGCATATCTGCTGTCATGTATCTTCAGCATGAGAAGTGGTTACTGCCTCTCTACATACTCAGATCTCAACATTTCAGGGAATGGTTAGGATGGAACAGGGAGAAGCTGCTCAAGTTCTCAAAGTTACATGTGGCCTAGACCTTGTATTGTCCTTAGATTGTGCTTAATTGATCCCATATTTATTCTGGGAATATGGCTTTGAAAATTATGATTTTTGTAAAGGCTGTTTCTTGTCACTGCAGTACCCGGAGCTCTCTTTTAGGAGAACTTAGAGGATGCGTGCATGTGATGCTTGGAACCTGTGTGAGATCTGAGGGTGCAGTGGGACAAAGCCTTCTCACAGCCCTGTTCTGAGGGCAGCTTTATAGTAACTGAGTTTTCTTTTCTTTCTAAGCATGCTGTGCTGTCACAAAGAGGCAGGATTTCTTGCCATGAACAGTTGTGGGATCACACCATTGCCATCTCTTCTAAGGCTGAGCTAAGAATGGAGGGGTTTTTCAGCATGAGTCAATACCATATTTGAGAAATGCAGTCTGCCTTTTGAAGTGCCCCTTATTGTAACCACAGGCTGCCTTTAAAACAGCAGATCTCAAGACTGTAAACCTTAGCTGATGTGCTCATGGTCTGCTTTTGTTCAATTGGTCACAAAATACTTCTGCTAGCCACTTGCTCCACTTGCTATACAGTAGAAGAGATTTATGATGTTATGAACCCCTTAAAACCTGTTTAAAAAGTACACATGAGATTTTTAGGAAAGAAGGAAGGTCTTTTGGGCCTTAGACAGTACTAGCAGGAGTAAATTTCCTGTTTTAACAATAGTATTCATAAGCAAGTGATAAGTGGGCACTCCTGAAGGGTAGTATGTGACCACTCAGTATGAGACTCAGGACTAGTATATGGGACTTGAATGACTGAAGTGGAAACATACTGGCAACAAGGGGTTTGTTATCTTTCTCTTTTTTTTTTTTTTTCCCCTGAAAAAAATGGGAAGAGCATATTGGAAATTTTTCATTTATACCAGAAGGCAGAAGGCAAATTAGTTTTTTAATTATATTGCCGGCATTTGTTTTTTGAAATGGTTTCTTTAAGAAATAGATTTGAAGTTTATTTCTAATTTTGCAGAATTAGGCAAATGTTATTCCTATGCCGTAAGACCTATATATTATGTAGAGCCATGTGACTTCCTCATCCTATTATAAAAATACTCCTATGGCTTTCCTGTCTGTTTTCTACTTTTTTTCCTTTCTTTTGTGTCTTCATTATAACAGCATTTCTTTCACATTTTTTCTTTCTGTCCAACCAGATACTAGCTTTCTTTGGAAGTC
>VWZG01010876.1:18185-50579 GCA_013396735.1 Grallaria varia
ATGTGACCCCAAGCAAGCTGTTTTCCCCCTTCTACTTAATCTTTGTAGATAAGACGTTTTTTGTAATATAGTCCTTACTCAAAAAATCTCTATAAAATATTTAGGTCTTTTAGACCTGCTTCTTGGAAAGTAACATTGATGCCAGATCTGAAAAGCATTTTAGGTTTTATGGCAAGACCTGACATTTAGCTCCAAGGTGATGAATGTTTCTGCAAGCTCTGTTTTCTTCAGCATTCCTTCAGTGACTGTCTGTGTTATGAACATGAAGAATCAGTTATGTTCTCTCAGCATGAGAAATGTTTATTTTGTCCTAATAAATAGCCTTAAGCTTCTTATTCTTAGGAATTTAGAAATTAATTGTCTATTTATACCTGAGAAACTTTGCTACACTTAAACAACAAGAGTTTAGAAATGTTATAAATGTCAAACTTTAGCCATTTGGGCGTTTTTAAAGTCAAGTTCACTGAAAAAGAGAGCAAATTACTCAGTACAGGTTGCAAAGAAAGTTATTGATTGGCATGAAGTCCTCACGCTTTACCACTTTCTAGGCGTTTTCTCTGGCTATCAGTCAAGTTCTCTCTCTCTTGTAGTAAGACAGGTTTATTTGGAAAGGACTGTGATCATTAAGTTCTTAATTGTTTAAGTCTTTTTCAGAATTAGAAGAAACAATAGTGACTTTTATACCAGACTGTAGTTTGTTTTGGCAACAAAATAGCACAAATGTACATTCCAGCAGCTTAACTGTATCACAAGGATAAACTCGTTGATAGAGCTACTTCGTTGGAGCCTTGCCAATTCACTCTTGATGTAATGGGCACCATTCAGTGTTGTCTTAACTGGAGCCCCTCAAACTATGTCATAGTTCTGGTTTTCTCAAACTGTTAGGTGAAGGAGGTGGCCTTCCTTACTTATCAGTGTCGTTGCAGAAAAAAAACAAACATGGAGACACCTTTAAATGGCTATAAACTTTACATGGAACAGCAAAATCATTCTGATCTTCCAAAGAGACAACCAGGAGAAACCTGATTGAAATAAATCAGGTTTTGAGTTTCTAAGGTTTTTGAAAAATCTATTGTAGCACTCAGAGCATCTAAATAATTTCATGAAAATAAACTTTGTACAAAGATCGTGACAAAAGAGATTTTCACAGTTGCTCTAATAGTGTTCTTGTATCTCTCAGTCTGGTCTGATTTCAAGGAACCAGCACTCTCTTCAAGAGTTAACACGCAAGGCTCAACCAGAGGACAAAGAAACTCAGGAGCAGCAGCATGGATCCTAATAATTCCTAATCATATCTTTTGTGCTTTTTTTGTAAGACAGTCTTTGGGAAAAGTCTGGATTGAAGGAAAAGAAATACGAGAAAATTGATGAAAGGAAAAATCCAAATTGTGTCTTAATTGAAATTGGAGTTGACAGTAAGTGAGACTTATGTTTAGCGTTCCAATAAGAGAGCACAGAGAGGAGAGGAGGGCTGAAAAATACATTACAAGGAACTGGACGCAGAAAGGCACTCAGTGGTGGGTAAGAGGAGAGGAAATAGCTCCTTCCAAAGAAGGAGCCATTTAAATTTGAAGAGATTAAGAATGCTTGTGATTCCAAAAATAATAATAAAAATCTAGATGTTGTCTGACCCAAAAGCCAATTTCTGTTGCTTGCATCTGAAGGCAGCAGTAAAGGTGCCTGTGTGGGAGTAGTCAAATCTCTGTAAATAAGTGTTGAAAAAGGATATTTTAAACATAATCTCATATTTACAACAATGTTTTCATTATAGAACAGATTCTTGTTTACCTCCTAAGCACATGCACTTTTCCCTGCATACTTTCTTTCTAATACAGCTTTATTTTTTCTACTACATTTTTTCTTTTGATGGTGAAGTGAAGCACAAACGCTACTTTTAGAATAATAACTACCTAACAGTCTGTCTTTTTTTGTTTGTTTGTTTGTTAGTTGGTTGGTTTGAGTTGGTTGGTTTTTGTTTGGTTGGTTTTTTTTAGATGCTAAAACTGAATTTATTAGCATTCATTCTTCAGATTGTCATCTGACCAGATATAGGTACTTGCTAAGTGTTGCTGCTGTCAACATTCAGAAACAGAGACAATGGCTTGGCTAAAATCCAGCTGTCATTAGAAGACTCTTTCTAAAAAGAGCTCTGTGGGATTTTCTTTTAATTCCATCTGCCCTTCTTCGTGACTTCAAGCATAGCAGTATTTCTAAAAGCCAACTAAGTTCCTTCTAGGTCAGTCATGATCTCTGGGGACAAAAGTAAAAAAGAAAAGCTTTAGCTGACAGCTTTATCAATGATATATGAGGGAAAACAAAATTCAGTGTTGTTTTTTATAGCTGCATTAGTTATGCATTGCTGACAATTAAACATAATTTTCACCAACAAAGTAAGCAACAACATAGCTATGTGTGATTTCTTATCCCTTGAAAAGCTTTCCCACGCTGGTGGACTGCAATTGCTGCACAGTTTACTATCACAAAAAATCAAAAAGGGGTTGTATCTTGTGAGGTCCCATGGACTTGTGCACCTTCAGGTTCCTTAGATGTTCATGAGTCTGGTCATGTCCTACAGCAGGTGGTTATTCATTCTTACAATCCCTGATTGGGGATGGCAGTCATGACCTTGAATATGTGAATTCCTGGCAGAATATCACAAGTATGGCCTCCATCCCTAGAAACATTATGTGGGAAAAGAGAAAACTTTTCTAAGTCACCATCCTGAAAGAAAAGGCTTAGTTCAGCCCTAGAACGTCATTAAATCCAGACATCCAAGGGTTTTTATAGCTTCAGTGATTGATACACTGGATGGGTACAGCACTCTCTGCAGTTCTGTTCAGGAAAAGACAGATTTCAGAAGGATTTCACATCAATATCTCTTCAGTGTGCTCAACAGAACTGTGGAGCTGTTGAAAGCCCACAGAAATCCCATGTGTGTGTCAACTAGCAAATCAATCCACAAAATGTCCTACTGAAGCCAAGGGGACAAAATTACTTCTGTGCTACTGTAGCATCCTCACTGGTGGCATTAATTCCTCCTATTTATGTGGAAGAGCTTTCATATTTCAGATGGGTATCAGTGGATACAGGTTATATGAATTTGGAGGTAATAGAAGCACAAGTATCTTCAAAGCTCCTCAAATCTTAAAATGAGACCCAGAGATTTCAAGAAAACATCCAGTACAATGTTAAAAGCCTGAATTCTACCTTCACTAATCAGCTGGGGAAATAAATTACATTCCTGCACTGAATTACTCCCTTTAAAGCCAGTGAAGATTAACCCAAAAACATCTGAGGGATTTCAGTGGGTCCCACAACCATAACCCTCCCTTCACTTCTCTTTCTGGTCTTCCTGGGAAAATCTACCTAAGCTCCTCCACGTTTATCAGATTGGGTTTTTTGGTCTTTCTTTTTGTGCAGGCTACAGTATAATACTTATCCTCAAATGCTCAATCAATCTTGAAATAGAACAATAGTGTAATTTTTACAGTGAAAGCTTAAACTGAAATATTATCCCCTTGTGAAAGACCAAATTCAAGCATAAGTCACTGTTTTACTGTGCCCAAAAGGCTGTATCGCATCTGCTCTTATTCACAGCTTTGAGACTGATGATACTACCTCAGTTCCCAAGTAGTGCAGCCACAGCTTTCAACAAAAGACCAAGAAAAAGAGAATTTTCTTCAACGCTAAAGAAATTTGGCACAATTAAAGAGAATTCTTGTCTCTGTGGACAAGAAATCTTTTGCTTCTGGATGCCAAAGCCAAATGATGAGGCATCTTAATACCTGCAAAAATAAAAGACTACTCACTATCACTTGCAGCCTAGCTTCGGTATGTGAACTAAACTGTTGTATCTTCTAAATTATATTCCCTTGTTCCCCTTTGCATATTGTGTCCCATTCAATGCCCTTCAATTCAAAATATACCATCTTCAGAGAATATCAGTAGGACTAGCTATTTTAAGTATCATTGCTTCACTGCACACAGGGTGAGCTTCTAAACATCTGGAGGGTGGCTGGTTTACTGGCATTCAGCTAAGGCCCTGTGAAAGTGATGTATGTCTTATTTACTGACTAGCTAATAATTCAGAGCCAGTTTCAGGCATCCCACCAACCTCAGGCAGAAAAGAACTTTCCCTGTTCTGCCCCAGCTGTTTGCTGTACATGTAAGGTACAAGTCCACTGCTCCCACATCCTAGAAAAGCTACACACCCCTTTCTCTGAGGATACTCTGAGGTTGCTACCCACAACCCTTTCTCAGAGGATATTCGTTTGTCCTTTCCCAGGGATGGGAAACACTGGAAGTTTTACTAACTTTCCCCAGGTCATCACTTTCTAACTACCTGTAGAGAGATCTGTCTCCAGTATGAAACAGTGTTTTTAGCTCTGTCTACATCCAGCCAGGATTCTGAACACCTCATCCCACGCCATCCCATCCTGTCCCATCCCATCCCATCCTCTTCTGCCCTGTCTTGTGCATTTCTCACACCAGAAGGACATGGACCTGTTGGAGCAAGTCCAGAGGAGGCCATGAAGATGATCAGGAAGCTTCCTGCAGCACCTCTCCCGTGAGGACAGGCGGAGAGTCTGTTGTTGGATTTGTTCAGCCTGGAGAAGAGAAAGCAATGGGGAGACCTTACAGCACTTTCTGATACTTAAAAGGCAGCCACAAAAAAGCTGGAGAGGGATTTTTTTTACAAGGGAATGTAGTGACAGGATAAAGGGCAATGGTTTTAAACTGGAGGAGGGTAGATATTATGAAGAAAATACTTACTGTGAGGGTGAGGCACTGGAACAGGTTGCCCAGAGAGGTTGTGGACTCCTCATCCATTGAGGTGTTCAAGGGCAGGCTGGATGGGGCTCTGAGTAATGCGATCTAGTGAAAGGTTCCTTGCCCACAGCAGAAGGGTTGGTACTAGATCACTAGATCATCTTTAAGGTTCCTTCCAACCCAGGCCATTCTATCATTCTGTGATTCTGTCATCTGAGTTGATTGAACACCAATAGCTTGCCATGCAGCTCACCTTTTAAAACTCCTAAGAGCTCAGCTTATGTATGACTTTTTAGTGCCAGGGCTAATCGCCAGTTCTGGGTCTCTGTTTTTCAGACTTTTAAGAATCCATTTTTTACTGTCATGACTAATGTTAATGCTACCACTGCCATAATGAAATGACACTGCCTGAATTTCTTTCTAAATGTTTGATGTGAAAAGGAGGGCTTTTAATTTGCCAAACAGTAGTTTCATAATGCAAAGCTGAGAGATAAATACCACTTCCATCTTTCAAACATCTGAAGTATAATTAGACAAATCTTAAGTACTTTTGAGCACACTGTTCCAGGATGACAGCCCTGATCCCCTGTTAGAGCGCAACTAATGCAAGCCTCTACATATGCCTTTGAAAAGCAGAAGAGGTTGGCAGAAACATCAAATAATGATACTTATCTCTTGGAGCACTTTTTGGCTGTGGATAAGCAGAAGGTCTCCAAGTATTGCTGCAGTATATTGAACTACAGATGATAAGTGCAGGTACCCTTTCCTTTTTCTTAGTGCTGTGGCACTAATGTTAACTGTCTTACCCCAGGAATCTGGTCACAATGAGGAATCAAAGCTCTTGTAAATGGATGTGAGATGACTTTACTTAAAGGACTTTTTTTTTTTTTTTTAGAAAAGTTTGGTGCTTATGATGCCTCGCTCCAGGGAGGCACACAGAACAGAGGCTGTTTTGTCTCCTCTTCACATCCTAGCACAAGGTAGGAGGGAAAAAACAGAGCAGCTAACCCTAATGATTCTAGTCTCCATGCAAATTCAAATTCAGGGTAGAGGTATAAGTAGGACCATGTCCTCCCATTGCATGTAGGCACCTGCATAGCTTTTATCCCTACAGACTTCTCTGTGTGCCAGAAGATAGGCTCTGAGGGGTAAGAGAGTAGCAAACTATATGGCGAAAATAAAAGTTAACCCTGAAATATTTCCATTTATTATTATAACTTCTAATCCCTTATCTATTATTATTTTAGAAGTAAATCCGTGCATTAGGTTCCAAGTTTCCAGTACTAATTCTCAGTTCTATTTTATTTCTGGTCTATTTCTGACTTCTTTACTTCCCAAATGGAATGTCCTTCGGTATCACTGCCTTGTGCCCACTTGAACATTAAATTTGACACTTCTGACCCTAACCAAGAGAATCAGAGTAAGCTTAGAAGACCAGTAACTCCCAGTAAATCCTGGCTTGCCGTTAAACAGCTTCAGAAAGCTTTGAAAGTTTCACAGAACAAAGTAGTTCTTCAAAATTGCTTTAATCTCATTAGAATATTCCTCCCTCCAGAGGCATGAAACTTCAGGCGTCCCAGATGCCTGAAGAACTGTTGTCAAGCAAGATTGTTAGAGCTGCCATACAGGAGAGGTAGGAAGAGCTTTGCCTGCAAGACATATAGACCTTATCTTTTCTCTGGGAAAGTTCAGACACAGAAGGGTATTGTTCCTTTAGGAGAAATTCAGAACCATCCATGAAACTGTGAGTATTTTCCGCTGTACAAAAACCTTAAAAGATATGATTAGTATGTTTAATATGGTGTAGCTACCACATAGGAACATCTTTATTTGCTTTTATACAAGTTTGATCTGCATCTGGACTAGCAGAGGACTGAGTCAGGGGGTTCAAGTAACATCACCTTTAGGAAAAGAAAAATCTCCTCTGAAAACCTGGAAATAATAATTTGCTTAGAAATTCCACGACAAAACAAGTGAAAGTCATGAGTAAGTGAGTGTTCTAAAAGAGAACAGATCTTGTGGGAAGGTCTCCTGGGAAAGAATTGTTCCAGCCACTGAAAGCAAACACTGTTTTAATGTTTAATAACATGTTTTCTTTCCTTTCGGTCTGGCTTCCCTCTAGAAAATGTTATAGTGCAACAGAGTGGTAAGGGAAAGAAGCTGACTGTCTTGGAGCAGTTTTATTTGGCTTTGTATTGCCATTATATACTGGACCATGGAAGTGCACAAGTAAGATCTCACCTATGCAAAAGAGGTGAAAATACCCTCTATCCAACTACTCTTCCAGTGGTCTGAAAGTCATCCACCACTGCAGTTAGGAGAAGGTTTCCAGTTTTCTGGATGTATAGACAGCCTGAAACATGTGAATCAGAAGGTGGTATTTGAAAAAACATAAAGCCCCTACATGTCTGCATCCTGGATCTACTTTGTGTACATAGTTTCTACCAGTTTGATCTGTTAGAGCAGCTGAAGAGTTAAATTTAGCCTCCCCCACAGACTCAGTACTTGGATTATCATGCAGCACTACCTGTGCTTCATTCTCATAACTCTGTGTGTTTCTTTTCCCCCTTCTCAACCCCTTGGAACTCATTTAATGCATGACTAAAACTAGTTAAGACTGATACCAGTCATCAACTCTGATCTCTGTCCATAATGAGAAATGTCAGTGTGCTCACATTGAAAAGGACAAGGATTGCAGGAAAAGCTGTTGAACTTGACAAACCACAACAGGGAAGTTCAACCTTCTCCTGGAGAGCCGGAAAGATGTCAGGGAAAATTTATTAAAAATCCATGATCTTTGACCAGGCTTTCCACCTGACTGCTGCTGAGCGCATTTACACAAACAGTATTTGAATCGAGGTCTGTTGGAGGTCAGGATGTACTTGGCACCTGTCAAGCCTGCAGAGGGCTTCAACTCTAACTCTGAGTGCTATTAGATATCTACACAAAGGACCGCTGGAATTCCTTGTAGGAGGTGAGTGTGGCTTGGCTATGCTATGTGCTACTCAAATGTATTGGGAGGAGGATTAAAAAGTTTATGATAAAATGCAACAGATGATTAAAACAAACAAACTGGCAGGCTGGGGATGAGAAATCAGCAACACAGGAGCATGGTTTTAACCTAATGATTTGTTGCCTCTGCTGGGCAGCCTGCCTAGCCTTGGTATATCTGAGTTGCATCATTTCAGGGAATATTGTCCTTGAGTGATTAGTATTGCAATGAAGTTACAGGTCAAAAGGTCTGAAACATGACCTGTTTGGAAAGATGGAAAAAAAGGCGGTTGTTTAGTCTGGAGGAAGAAAGATTGTGGGAAGGCATGGTACAGCTTCAAATTTGCAGAACAGAGGAAAGGAATAAAATGTTGCAGAGAAGACAGGAAGTAGTGGGTATGAGTTGCAACAATGGAGATAATGTGGTAGAAGTATTAGGTAGTCTGTCTTTGGCTAAAGTTGCCTAAGATAGTGTTGAATCCTTATCAGTTAAGCTAAAACTGAATTAGACAAGTACCACTGAGTGATATGGATACTGTAGATGGGCAGGGAGACGAGCAAGATGACTGCATGCTTTATTCTGGCAGTAGTTTCAGTAATTTTTGTGGTATCTTTGTGTACTGAAAATACACAGAAGACTGTGTATTTTAGTAGCTGTTTATGAAGTGCCTCCTAATCTTTAGGGCTGCTTGATTTTAGAGAGCTGCACTGAACATTTTGCACAGAATAACAGGGGGTTTTTTCCCCTTTCAACCTTTTCTCTGACATCCTGTATTTGAGGGGAATATGGTAGAGCTTTGCAATTTTAGCGCTTGTGTGATAAAAGCAGTGTATTGGGTTTTTCCTTCCTTGTGTTTGCAGTCTCTTGAGCTTGTATTGCTAGCACATGTTGCCAACAGATTGAAAGTAGAGAAACTAGACAGAAGAAACCTTGTAAAACACTGACAACTGTTTGTCATGCCATATCACTGACTGCAGTTTGTAAGTTTTTTTCGTGATTATCAGGACTGTATGTGATAAACAAGCATAAAATTCCTATAGTGAAGACTTGTCTAAGCCCAACCAAGAGCAGCTAGTCTAAGTGTGTAGAGTTTCACAGGGAGCAGAGTGATCAGGGAGGCAAGAAGCTGTCTAATTCTGTAGTTAAGTAACATACCCAGAGTACAGAGCTGACAGCTTACTTATCACTACTTGTTAGTGTTTTAGTAGAAAGAAATAGGTCTCTTAGCTGTTCACTGCACTCTTTTCCTGCACAGTCAATTTCCCTTCTGACCCCATGATTCATGTTTATGAAACTTTTTAAATCAGTGGTGTGACTTTCTGCTTAAGAATAAGGCTCTCTGCCAGCTCTGATTAGGGGAAATGCTTGAACATGTACAACCAGATGGTGCTTGCTTGCTTTACTTAGATTGTGCAGAAAGTTAGGCAGCAGTAATCGAAGGGTACAAATTCAATGCAGTGCCTCTCAGACACGCTGCATTGGGACCCAAATAACCATGTTTGCATTGTGTTCAGAACTAGCTCAAGTGTTCCTAAACTTTCCTATAAATGGCACTGCTATTAATTTGTGATTTGGCCAAATCTGGGCAGATTTTCATGCAAGCAATACAAGGTCTAATATTCTCAGATTGTCCCATTATCATATTGCAAGACTTTGTTTAAATCTTGAAGTTTTTGAAGTTAATTTTTAAACATGATATAATGTGTTCTTTCCTTGTTTTACTTACAGGAATTGAGGTGGTGTTTTGCCAAAACTAGGAACAAACCAGAATGTTGCAGCAGCACTCCTTAAATGGTAAACATTTGGCAAAAGAAGAAGAAGGTATGTAATAGTATAATTGAAACAACAACTTTATATTGCCAGCTCTCTTGCTTATGGTCAGTATCATTTAAGATCTTTATTTTTAAAGGAAAAGACAATGATTAATCAATTGACTTCTGGTTCTTAGAAATGGTGGTAACTTTTAACTTGAATTTTATATCTTGTTCTGATGAAAAGTAGGGTTTGAACGTGGTATGACCTTTGCTTTTCTTATAACAGCCAGGTAACCTGATGTTATTAATAACAAAGTATTTAGAAATGTTGTTCTAGTTCTGGGCAGACAAGTGGCATGTACTGTCTTATCAGTTGGCTCTCTCCTGCATACCTTCTTAGGGAATTAAATAGCTGGCACACTTGGAGAACTCTGGTTAAGATAATTCGGGCACAAGAGGTGTTGGAGATAGACAGGCGTGATATCTGGCAAATACCTGCCTACACTGTTTGTGGTTATAACTTCTGATTTTTATTCCTTCCCAATCACTAGTGCTGTCAAGAATTTAAATGGAAAGTTAGAGGTTAAGGGCAATTCCTTTTACCTTTTTTTTTTTGCAGCTGGTGATCCTAAAACCAGAAGAACTTCTGTTACAGTGTGGCTCAGAGAGGGGAGAAAAGGAGAAAAAGTAAAGCAAAAGGACAGTGATATTTGCTGCTATATTCTTAGAATGCACAAGAGCATTATGGATGCCCTCAGTGCATGGCTGCCTTCTAAAACATACAGAAGACAGGGAGAGTGAGTCACCAAAATGTTTTAAAGAAGCTAGCAGCAGTTTCTTCCATTTTTGGTGTGCTCTGCAAGATGTACTCTAATGTAGTCTGCTCTCCAGTTCCATCAAGGACACATTCTGCTGTCTGTCCTCCCAGCTAAAGAAATACATATGTGTTTTATACAACAGATTCTCATAGAACTGAGCTTAGCACAATGGCCTCTCCACACACTGGATGCAGCTGGTTGGTATAACTTTTGCCCACTTAATGAATGTTCTCAGCATATGTGGCCCTGGGCATGGTGGTGGTCGTTCTACAGTGCTGCAGCCAAGGCAAGAAGGGAGAATTTGTCTGTACCTCGTAGCATGACCCTTGAAATAAAAGAGCCTTTCCAGAGGCACATTGCAGAGCTGCAGCCAGACCCTGCTTCACTGTGCTAGGTGTGGACTCATTTTTCAAGGAAATACTCCCCATCACATGTCCTAGGATGCCTTAATTTGTCAGTGTTGAAGAGAAAGTCACCCGCAAGGTCTACAGGTGTCTTATGGTGAGAAGCTGATTTTACTAAACATTGAGTCTACAATAAGACCAGCCTGTGACTTTGTGAAGTAAATTGCATATTGGAATAAGTTCCCTTATTAAATATGAGCTTCCTGGGCCATGTCCACCACATTATTTGTGATGCCTGCAGCCTAATGTTATGTAGCTAAAATAGTACAACTACCTACAAAGAATAAAAAAACCCTCAGCTTGCTCTGACATAGGTTTTCTTATGCCGGTATCAGCAAAATTACAATAGATTGATAATAACACGTCACTTTGGGGGATCTCATGTCTTTCTTTTTTCTAAGGGACAATTTTTTAAAATATCTCAGGTGGAAAAAAGGTGAATTATCTCTGCATAAAAATAAATGCAGACATTATTAAATGCCAAAAGATAATTTTATGCACACTTTGCTGTGCCTCAGTACCAAATAAATATTATAGAATCATTGCATGTGTGCATATAAGTGAAAAATATGACAGGTAATTTCTTTGATGTGTTTTGCCTTTGGGCAGGGATTGTCTTTAAAAAGGCTGTGATTTTCTCAATCTGAGTCACCTTTTGTGTACAAAACAGCTACAAATAATATTATAACAGAGACTTCAAGCTTATACCTTTCATATACTTAAATTTTTTTCTTCCTAAGAGGCCAGTGTTTATAAACACATGAAAATCCTCACATTGTCTCTGATAAGACTACACCTTAATTTTGTATCAGTTAGGTGAAATTGGGAGCCAAGGTCTCCTAAGACAGAGCACTTCATTGGCATTCTGCTACCTATATGAAACATGGTAGGCAAGATGAAGAATATATTTTCCCCTTTGTCTTCCTCCCTCATGGTCAAAGCAATACTGTGACCACATAATAAAAACTATCATGCTGACAAAATTGTTAAGAAGACAAAACCCCTTGCCCAATATCCTATGTCTGATCAGGACAGGTAGCAGATGCCTGGCAAAAGCTAGAACAACATGACTACTGCCTAGTACACTGTCCTAGTTGTTGGTCTTCGGCAGCTTAATGCCTTCCTGAGCCTGTGGCTGCATCTGGACAATGCCTAACAGCCACTGACAGAGTCAATAGTGTAATATTCTTCTGTTTTCCTGAGCCTGCAAGGGTTGCAGTCTGCTATAGCTTTTCTGTGCATTGCTCTGGGAGAAGCAAGTCAGGCAGCAGAGAGAATGTGTGCTTTGGATGGCCCCTCCTTGAAGGGCACCTGAATATGCTTGCCAGGAGCAGGACAGAAAGAAGGGCAAACAGCACTTTCCACCATATGGAGTGGAACAGGCACAAGAGGGGCACTAAGGCTGTATTTCTCTTTCTAAATGAGATAGACTTAGGAGAGGAGCTCAAACACTGAGCTGCTGCTTAGCTGCTAGCACGCTCTGGTACAGTTTTGTCCTGTGTCAGCTAGCACCATCTGAAATACTGCCTGATTGTGGTGCAGGCGACAGCACATGCCAGGCTGTTCCCAGGCTATTCCTAGTGGATATTCACATGTTGAAGCTCTACCCTTGAACACAGCCCTTTTTCTATTCTTAGAAAACTTGCATTGGAAAAAAAAAAAAAAAGGCAAAAAAATTTTAGAGCTGCATAATCACCACATGGAACACAAAGGAGATCCAGAGCCGGCTCTGTACAGTGTGAACGCTGCCACTTGGCCCGGGGTATGGGAACAGTCCCTGCTCTTGTGTCACTTAACAGAATGAATGGACACAGAGAGACTGGGAAGCTGATCAGAAGAGCAGTAAGCACACCGCAGCCAGAACTCAGAGGTGGTTGAGGGAGTGCTTTTTTCATGAACCTGAGTAGTTCCATGGGACTGGTTGTCTGTCAGAAACCCACTACACTGATGGAGTAGGAGTAAGCCTGATTCCAACACTGAGATAATTAGGACACCTATAAACATTCTTAATATCTATTCTGTCTCAGTATGACCTTCTCTTCTTCAAAACAAGTTTATTCTCCTAGTTTATCTCCTTTCATATCAAAAATGTTAAAGCTTAGCCAAACTCAAACTAATTAAGCCTTCACAGAGTTATCCTGAGGTCTCCGTTAGACCTGCATTCTGACACATTCACAAAACACTGTATGCATGGAACCCATACGTTTAGACACATACCTTGTTCCACAGAAAATGCTATCAGTAAAATTTTAGACACTCCTCTCTCTGAGTTGTCATCTATACTACTTCCTCTTAATCATCATTAGACTTCTATAGCATGATACTCAGGAATAAGGCCTGTGCCACACAACATTGATAATGCAGTCTTCAAAGGCTGATTGACAAGAGGTGTAAATAGCTTTAACCACAGTTACAGTGACCATAAATTTCTCCTCAAAAGAACATTGGTCTTCCAAATTGTCTCTCCTCATAATCCTGATTCAACCAAGTTGTGCCAAGCTGTGCTATACACTATTTTCAGACAACTCATTCTGACACCCTGAATTTAACTCTGTCTCTTCCAGACTCTTCATATTGGATAGAAATAGATACATGTGGTTAAGTACATGCTGGTTCTTTCAGTTCCTTGTTTTCAGAAATCTGAATATGTGTTTCTGGAAATGGAATTCTCTCGTCCAACATAAGTTTCTGTAACGTTATCATCTGTGATTGAATTCACATTCCACATAATAACAGATCCCATAAAAGTTGATTTCTCAGCTCTTTAATAAGAAATATTCAGTCAGAAAGAAAAAACAAGAAACATAAAAGCAATTAACAGGAGAAGATGCTGAAAGCACTGGGTATCAGGCATATGTATAACAAATATTAACACTTTCTCATTCATCTTCTCAATGGCCACTTCAATCCTACAAAGGATAAAAGACATCCAGGATGAAGATAGACATGTAATCTGGGAAAAATAAGAAATCTCAGTGGTGCTAATTATATTCACCCTATAAATTGTTTCAAATGTCTCTTTCTCCGAACCCACAACCCTGTCAGTCCTTTCCAACACTTCATCAATTTGTTGTGGAGAATGAAATGGAATGCTAACTTGGGAGGGTTCCTTTTTTCCATTGGCATCCTCTGGTGCCAGTAAATCACTTGCCCCCTAGGTTGTCACAGCAGAGAAGTCAACACACTGAACTTATCTAGACAAACTGGGGCCTAGTTTGAAGCATTCAGCTGAGATCATATTCCACATGGGGAATATTCATAGAGAGAACATTAATAAAATTCATGAGCATGATGAGAAGAGGCAAAACCAATCCCCTGAGTAAAAAAATGAAAGGAGTTGGCTCATTTCCTGGTTCAGAATGGTTAACAACATGCAGATTATTTTTCTCTACTGCAAATGGCCTTTGCTAACATGCAGGTCAAAGCTGACTGACAGCAAAAAGATATGCTCCAGGAAAAAAATGTTTTAGGTGTTCAGAGCCTATGATATGGTGAAATCACTGTTTTCACTCTCTTACTTAGCGCACCTACAGAAACATCAAGTACTCGACTTCACTAGAGTACATTAGCAACTTGATGCACATGGACTTTACACCATGACACCAATTAAACTTAATAAAAGTTCTCCAGCTGAATTCCCTTATGCCCTCAGCTGAAAATGTACTTCTAATGGTGTTTGAATTAATTTCCCTCTCAGAGTTTTTCTCTGGAAGGTTTTTACCTTTTATGTCATTAAGAATTGCAGCACAATTTGCAAGTTTTGCAGTCACTATGTCCATGTTTCTAATTATGTTGTGTTCCTCCTTAACTGAATTTCAACAGAATTCCTCTGCATGCTGTGATGGATAGGCCAGAAAGAGTTGACATACTGCATTGATCTCCATTGCCATCATCACCTGCCAAACTGGATCTTGACTTTGTTCATTTATGGAAGGTTCTATTAATTTACTGACTGCCTTAATTTTTGTCTGTGCATGTTTTGCATCTTGTTTTTCTCCAAATGGTTTCCTTTACCCTCCTTTCTACCTACTATCTTGATTTTCTTCTGCAGTATGTAATCAACAGAGTATGTTCTCATTATATATTAATGGTCTCCATGTTTCCAAAGCTTTTATCAGATCTTTTTAATTGAAAAAAAAAAACCTACAACAAAACAAAACATGTGAGGAAGCTGTATTGCAAGTCTTCAAAACAGAGCTCTTTTTATCGGTGACACATACCCTGTTCATTTACCCATTTATATAAGATTATATGCCACTTGGGACAAGTTCTGGCTTCATGTAAGTTTCATTGTGTACCGGAGAACTTCAGGGCATTTCTCTCCTTTTATAATGCAGATGATGAGATTGCATTTTGGCCAAATGCATTGAAATGTGCAAACATTTATTAAAAAGACCACTAGTTTGGGGTTTGATCTTACATGCACTTATTCTAGTACAGAAAAGACTCATAAAACTTGGCTCTGTCTTGTGTGTTAAGGAGTAGCAAGAGCAGGCCACTCTACAACATAAGACAAACAAAGCCAAAAAAAACACAACAGGCTAGTCAGAATGTTCCATCGAGAGCTCCACACACAGGAAGAAGGTGAAGAGGTCCAGGGACCATGCAGGGAGTCTTGTCAGCAGTAGCAGGAGATGGGACAAGTGAAAAGACTAAACAAGGCTATGGCGCATGTCCAAGAGTCATTTAGGAGATAGGGCTGAAAGCAGGTATGATAATAACATAGCTGAGCCAGGGAGTGCAAGACCCAAGTCTGAGCCTACAGGGAACTCCTGGTCCTTGGGTAAAACCTTACCTGATGGTCCCAGGTGGAGCTGGTCAGAGCAGGTAAGACCTATTGGTATACTCACAGTCCTGACAGTGGCACCTTCAAAAAATTTCTTAGTGCCAGATTTTTCATCTGTTTCATCTAATTCCTACCTGCTTCAAAAGCAGAATCTAATGAGCTGTTTAAATGTCTTTAGAAACCTGTCAGTAAGTGCAAATGTTACTTGTTGTTGTTAGGCATCTAAGAAGCTTTCAAGTGTATTTCTGAGTCCATTTAGTCCATTGGTCAACAATTGTTTGCATTGCATTTTAGCTTTAATCCCTCTGTCTCTTTGCTTTGTTGTCTTTAAGATGGTGGTCTCATGAGGATTAATTAGCTCACACCTGTGTTGCATGCGAAGAGCAAAAAGTTCTTCAAACTGCGAACAGTTTTGCTAGAAGTTATTTTACATGCTAATCCTAACATTAGAATTGATTTTCACACCATATAAACTGGTGATCCAGTAGAGCCCATTCAGGATTTCTCCACCTCCATGTGTTTGTGCTTGAATTAATTTGTTCTAAATTAACAAGCATGTGGACAATCAAAACCAGAGGTTTTCCTTATACTGTTTCAGCAGGTGAGACAGAGGAGCAGTGGCAAGGAAGCATGAGCATCAGATGTGTGAAACTTGATGACATGTTTCTTGGGATAAAATAACCTGTGCCCCCACAGTACCTCATGAACAACATCAGCACAGACAGAGCAAAGCACATGAGAACACAAGTACAAGATGAGACTGAGTTCAGATTGAATGTACGTTGCAATAGATAGGGACAGTTCCTTAACCTTTATGTGACAAAAAATTTTGCACTATTGATCTTGCAGTTCCAAATGCTGCTATCCCCTTTGACTTGAGAATTGCAGCTGAGACATTTGTCATTTTCAAGGCTCATTTTTGATTTTTAACAGTTCAGCTACGTGGCTGCATAGCTGAGTTGCTTATTTATTGTAGTGCTATCTTTGGAAGGTGAGCCATTACCAGCTTATTGCTGTTGCAGTGTGTTGAGCCACATTTACTCTGACATGACTGCTTTGCTCAGGGCAGCCACACGGGTCTGTTTATGGGATTTTCAGGCAGCAATTCATGTCTTCTCAATGCTGAACAATTTCTATTTCAGGTCCCTGTATCCAGACTTGGCTCAATACTGCATTACGCCACAATTATGCTGGTAGAACTCATTTGGACAAGTTGGTATAAAACTGGAAGAACACAGGGATAAAATATAAATTTCCTATTCTTATTTTCAGGACAGTAAGACTACCTACCTGTGATAAGGGTGAACAGAAATATCCTGTTCCAAATTGCTTCCTCAGCATGTGTTTTTCCCTTGTTGTTTTGGATCTTCGAAGCTTTTAAATATTTGCTGCATGTTTCTGAGCACCCATATTGAAATAGTCTAATTAAGTTTTTCCCACAGAAAACTGACATTAAGTGGTTCTTTTCCCAGAAATAATAATCTCATTTACTATAAATTATTTTATTTGTAGTACCTTGGAGACACCCTAATGCTGTTACATAATAAAAGGAACATTTATTTCCAAATATTGTAAAGCTCATTTTCCTTTTTTTTCCTCATTTTTAAAGCAGAAGTGATTGAATTTGATGGAGAAAGAATTGCTGCTACAAAAGAAATAATTAATAGAATTATGTGTATAATTTACCTGAAGGCAGAGAAACAAGAAGTGTCTATTTCTTAAGCATAAAAAGGAAAATATGAAGTTTGTATAATAAATGAAGTGAGAAGTACACAAAATAAGTTAACTATGCACTATGTTGTGCTTTCCATTGGAATTTCATTAAAGTGTACAGCTGTCTGCATGAAAGTGATGCCTGATAATAAGGCAGGTTTTCAAAATGTAACTTGCACCAGCATGACTGATTTTTCGGCACGTCTGGCTAAAGGGAGGAAACTTTAAAACCCAGTTATAGAGGGAGGGTGAGGTCATGATACAGGCATTTGCCCAATTTTTTTTACATAAACAAAGCAATAGGGCAGTCAGGTAGGGCTGTTCCGTATACACTTGTGAGAGAGTGCACAATGTACTGCAGCAGCCTAAAAGTAAAAGAAAACAATTTTGTTTTCCTTGTATTTATGAAATACATTCCAGATGTGAGATTATTCTGTGACCATCTAAACACCCCCAGTGTACCTTCTGGAGAAGTGAACCAGCTGGCCCAGTCCACTTCATGATTCCCACTGAGAGGCTGGGACCCGCTTTGGCAGCTTGTGCCAGACTAGGATTTCCAGGGTGTGCCTCTACAGAAGCCATCCTCTCAAGCTGCATAGATGAGAGCCAAGAGTTTAAAAGGATTTAGTACTGTTCCATGAGCACTTCTGAAATCCAGGTCAAGTGTAGAGCAGGTACAAATGTTGCTTGTCCAGAAAGGCCCTGTGACCAGTGGCTATGTGATGGGAAAAGCACGCCTAGCTAGTGATTATTATTTCTGATTATTTATTTTGTTCCTTGTAGATGCCTTTAATTCAAGGCTTAGACTTGGACAGACGTGAGACATGGCCTGGTGCAAACCACATGAAGTTGAACCAGATCAAGTGCCAGGTTCTGCACCTGAGTCAGGGCAATCCCAAGTGCAAGTACAGGTTGCAGGGGAAGTGGATGGAGAGCAGCTCTGGCAAGAAGGAGTTGGGGGATAAGAAGCTTTATAAGAAATCCAGCTGTATCCTGGGCTGCATCCAGAGCAGTGTGGCCTGCAGGTCAAGGGAGGTGCTTCTGCCCCTCCATTCTGCTCTTGTGAGACTCCACTTGGATCACTGCATCCAGCTCTGGGATCCTCAGCACAGGAAGGGTGTGGACCTGTTGTAGTCGGTCTAGAGGAGGCCACGAAGATGATCAGAGGGATGGGGCATCTCTCCTTGAAGACAGGCCAAGAGAGCTGTTGTTCAGTTTGAAGATGAGAAGGCTCTGGGGACACCTCATAGTACCCTCCAGTGTCTGACGGGAGCCAAGAAATTTGGAGAGGAACTTTTTGCAAGGGAATATAGTGCTAGGACTAGGTGGAATGGCCTTAAACTGTGAGAGGGCAGGTTTAGATTAGATATTATGAAAAAACTTTACTATGAGGGTGGGGAGACACTGGCACAAGTTGCCCAGAGAAGTTATGGACTCCCCATCCCTGGAAGTGTTCAAGGCCAGGTTGGATATGGGCTTAGAGCAACCTGGTGTACTGGAAGGTGTTCCTTCCCATGGCAGTGGATTTAAACTAGATGATCTTTAAGATTCCTTCCAACTTAAATTATTCTGAGATTTTATGACTGTATGACTTGATACCTAGGAGAGAACATGGTAAGTATATATAGGTACATACAGGCTTCAGTTTGTGTTTGAGCAGTGATTGATCCTGCTGAAATCTGGCAGGAAAGAAAAGCCACCACAAACACAGATTAATGGATTTGATGAATTGGTTGTACAGCCTTCTTTGGGGGCATTCCTAACTGAAAGTCTTCATCCCACTGATGATATTCAGACCTCTTCTAATGTGAAGGACTAGCAACATTTAAGATAGAGCTATAAATCAATGTTTACCCCATGAGTCATGGCTCATATTGCAAGTCATGCATCATGCTATCAAAAAATCTGCCTCTAGTGAATTGGAAGTAAGGCTTGAAGAACAATTAATTAAAAGTCCAGATTTCCCAGGTTGTAATGATTTTGTTTTGGTCAGTCTACCTTCCCATGATTTTAATGCTTGTTTCCTATGAAGAATAGATCCGTTGGTTTTTGTGGAAGTAGTTGCCAGTAGTTACATTTGTTGTTGTTTTCATCTAGCACTATCATTTTCCTTTGATGTGACTATTTCTTAAAAAATTATGTGTGTATTCAGAGTACCATGTTACTCTTGTAAAGCCAAAAGTATCAAATGAATTATAAATAATTACAGGTATATTTTGTCTTCCTACATACTTGGAGCATATGCACATTCTTAAAGTTAACTGACATGATTTTCTTTAAAAAAGAAGTACATAAAAAAGTAATCAGGGACAGTTTTAACAGTGGGACTGGAGGATTTTCATGTCACTACATCAGTTTTGCAAATGCTCGGTGTGAATGGTTAATGTTCAACAACTGGACAGACACATGAAGTAGCAGTGGAGTTGCTCTGGGACCTGCAGTACACAAAAATTAGAATCTCTTCTACTTACCCAGCAGTAGATACTGCAGATGTCTATAGTGGGGTTTTTGCTTCAGGGAGTGCTGTCAAAATAGTGTGCAAATCTTTACATTTAATATACAGTCGCTACAATTAAGAGGAAGGGCACCATTGATTCTTCCGGTAAGAATTCGACTTTTTTTTTATTCTTAGCTCTTAGAGAGACAAGTTATTAGCTATCAGCAGAGGTTGCAGGATGTTTGAACTCTGCTTTTTAGTGGCAAGAAAGTGAGATTAATGGGAGTTCTAGTATATCTCTGCTGACAAGAAGCTCATTTCCATTTTTGCTTTTAAAAGAACGCGCTGCATTTCTCGTAATTTGCGAGACAGCCATCAGCTAGATATAAAGAAAAGAATATATATTCGGCCTCCCTTCTGAGATATGGTATCCTGATTGTCACACTTACTGGCAGATGAGCATGCAAAACATGCTGCTGTGTTTGTTGAGCAGTTAAGTGCAGACTTCAGTATACTGGGACTTCATAAACCACCCACTTCACTCTCCAATTAACCCACACGTGAACTTTGCAATCTCTTCCTGGCCTTCTGCTTGCATTTTTTCCCCCTGCTGCAGATAGTTTCACAGAAATCTGTGTTGAAGCAGGGTTGGCCTCTGTGTCCTTGGTCAAAGAGCTCTTCCCCAGTGAGGCTTACCTTTGGGAGCTGTGGGCTGTGGGGAGTGAAACACTGCACAAACCACTCTGTGTCTCCACTGGTCTGTGTTCACAGAGCTGTGACACAGACTTGTATTTGCCCTGAAAGCTTGTTTGGCACTTTTTGATTGATTGTGCAATGATTAATTTCCTCTTTTTCTTTTCCCAGTCCACACTTACTACCACTGATAAGAGACTGCACAAGGCCATTTAGCCTGTATGTAAATGAGTGCTTAACTCCTAGGCTCCTATATTTCATAGAATCACAGAAGATCTCAAGGAGCTCAAGGTGGAGTGAGTCCAGCTTCCTGCTCCTCTCAGGACAACATAAAACTAACTCATATCACTAAGAGCATAATCTAGATGCTTTCTTGTGAACTGCAGAGGAGTTCCTAAAAACTAGTATATTGTAAGACATTCTTGGACTGCTATACCTAGGAAGTGATAAGGTGGAATGGAAGGGAAGAATGTATTTGTTGGGAAGCAGACGAAGCCTGATTCAGGCTAATTAAGGCTCATTGGTGCATTCCTGGCCCAAACAACCCTCCAGGAATGTTGTTGTAGTACTGGTGAGTAATACCAGGAGATGGAGACATTTGAGACTGTTGTGGCAGTGAAGGCAGAGTTGGGAATAAGGAAAGTCATTTGTTTGGGAAGTGTTATGAACGGCAGGCAGTAGGAGGACAGGGGAGATCTGGATGGAAGACATAACCTCATGCTGAGAGCTTGCAATCTTCAGTTGATCAACTTCTTGTTATAAAAAAGCATCAGTGAAAAACTAAATGAAACACCATCATGAAGTTTTTTGCTATTCCACGCTGAACATCTCCTTTCCCTGACTTTGGTCGAAAAAGATTATCCCTTTTCTGTGCCAGGGTATGCTGCAGAAATACAGTGTCTACTAGGATGACCAAGGTCTAAAGTTAATGGTTTCTGATCTTGTTTCATTGAGAGCACAACACACAAGTTAAAAAAAAATAAAAAAATCCATGTTCAGCCAAGTTGCCTTATTTCCATACATGTTTTCTACAGTCACTCTGCACTAATTTTAGACCTATAAAACAATTGTACATTGTAGGAAAGTTGTACATTGGCAGATTATTGTACATTAGGCAGCAGGAAATCTTTTGCAGCTTCCCTAGCTTCTGAGTCAGAAATGGAATATCCAAATTTACCATTCTTCGGAATCCCTTTTGTTGTTTGAGTGCAGCTTCCCTGAATTGCCTGAACCTCAAATTTTACTTTCTCCTACAACAGTGTTGTTGCTACCAACTGATGAATCCCTGTGGCTTGATATATCTATGTGATCTGCTTAACAACTGTCTTGATACGTTGTCCTAAAGCTTCCTTTACTGCATCTCTTTATGCAGTTACCTTTACTGAGAGAGTAAAATGGCCTCAGACTACCCCAACTTCTGGACTATTTTAATTTTCTGTTATAATTGAATAGGTATAACCCAGGCTCTTCAGGACTTATTTATAGTAGTTATAATGATGCACTTCCTTCCTCAGGGAAAAGATATGTACACTGGCAAAAGAGTTGTTTTGCTCTTACTGCCTTTACCAGTTCCTGGAATTCAACAGCTTTACTCACTTTAAGGCTGGTATGACCATGGCTTTAGACCTTGGGTCAACCTCAGCGAAAAGGAGCTAAGCTAATTCAAACTACCTTGCTTCTGATGTGGGCAGGGCATACACAGACAGCTACAGTTATCCTGCAGAAACTTGTTTTGTCTATCTAGAGACTCCTCTGTCTGCCAGAACAGTTGTCAATAGAGGTGTTTGATGTTTTTTCCCCACACTCTTAACCAGCATCTCTCTGCCGGTAAAACATCCAAGTTTAGCATGGCTGTAGTGTGAATGCAGCTGTATCAGTAAAGCTTGTTTCTGTGTTAAAAGACAACAATGTTGTACCATTGTAAGTAGCTTTATCATCACACTTACATAAGGGGCTATATCAGCTTAAGCACTTTGGTACAAGTGAGAATTAGGCTATTTATCTATCACACACCCCACTGCTGATGAAAAGGTCTGGTTACAATCAGCTCTGTACCTCTGAGGAAGAACTGCAAGATCTGCTGACTGAGACAAGTTTATTTACCACTGATGAGATTCACAGTTGTAGTAATGGGTTTGAAAGAAAAGCATAGGAACCAAGTTCTGAAACTCCAACAGTTACCACAGCAACCTGATGGGCCACCACATGTTTCCTGGCTGGTGGAATCACCCTTGTTTGCAGGGTTTGATGGGCTGGCCAAGTGTTTTTTGTCTTGATAATTCATATAGTTCTTATTAAGACACAATTCTGTGACCACTTCAGAGGTTGAGGTTTTTTAGCTGTAGACAAGGCTATACATAGTTTTCATGCATTTTATTTTCAATAAGATTATTCAAGAGAAAAAAAGGCCCTGTTGGCAAAACAGTGGAATGAAAGAACAGCATGACAAAATGAAGAGACTTGCATTGACCTTAGAATTTTAATAGCTTGCTTATGAAACTATGGTCCTGTGTAGTGTCCAGCTGTGTCATCCAAATACCTTTTCATCTTATGTCCCTTACCAGTTGTTGAGAGACACATCATGTATGTGCTTTTTATGTAGACTGTGAGGGACTGCAGAGTATTTTACTAATCATTCTGTGTACCCCGCTGTTGAGTGGGAACTGTTTTCTCCATTTTCTGGGGAATTCCAGAAGTACATTTTCAGAATTGTTCCCTTCACAAAACAGTTGAGACAAACATGTAGATATCTGCCAAGGACCAGAATTGTTCAAGATTTATCCTTTACCTGAGAACCTCAAGTGCTTGAGGTTGAAGAGTTTTCTGGCAAGATCATGACTTTGTACTTACTCTGGTTTCAGTGAGACAAGCAGAAGCTGAAGGAGGCAATGGCTCTGTGTGTTTCAGTGCTCACATTAGAAGATATATAGGAAGAAAGTTCTTGCAGCAGTAGCAGTACCTGACCACCCTCAGAACAGGATTTCTAAGCCTTTCCTATTATCTAATGTATAGACTCTAGAGACGATGTTTCTGCTACTACCTGAGACACTCCACCTTTCCATCTGTGCACAAAAGATTGAAAGATTACCTTTTAATAATATTGTGAGGAAACATCCATTCCTTAAAAGTAAATGTTTTGCAACATGCCAGTACAGGGTCCTGGGAAAATGTGGAAAAAGGATTGACTCTTATCTCTCTCACACAGTTGTAAACTGTTTTGGATGGGCGATAATAGGGTTTAAAGTCAGAGATTGCCATTTATCTGAGCCAGCAAGACTTCTGTAGTCTGGGATGAAGCCAGACACAGCCTAACCTGAAACAGGAGAAGTCTGAGAAAGCACTTACTTGTCTTGCCTGACTCTGACTATGGAAGTGGACTGCAGGCTCCCACTTCAGGCTGTGAGGTGGCCAGGCATGTTCTTGCTTTGCTTGAAGCAATAACATAAAGCAAATCTGCCGGGAGCACTAAAGTAAGGTGAGAAGCTGAAATGGATTCACTGCTGTTTCGGTTGGGTTGTTTGCTGGTTTGGATTATTTCTAAAAGAAAAATATGACTGTCTAATTTTCCTTCTGCAATGGACCAAAACCAAATGATGAAGCCTCCATGATGTTTTCCTCAGAACAGAAATTCTGTCCAGCATGTACAACAGACTGGGAAAGTTGTCTCTTGATGTCTCTTCTCATTAATTCAAAACACTTCTGCCCTGTCTTACATAAGGTTCCTGTGGAGCAAAGGCAGAGACCCTCCAACTTTTCCTGGGCTTTGGTAAATGCATGGAGGAGCAGGACACCCTATATTTCTGGTACTGTTCTTGGCACCCAGATGGGCCTCGGCTCAAGTATATGCTGACATTTCATCACTAAAAAAAAGACAAGTAACATAGAATTGAAAGCAAGCTTCCATGTTTCCCCCTTTTCCTTCTCCAGGTCTTTGCACGTCTCTTTTTGGTAGGAGCAGAGTTTTAGAGGTCACATTGTTCCAGCCCTTTGAATCCCACTGTTCTCTAAGGCCTTTGAAATGTTCTATGCTTTCTTACATACAGATTCAGACTTGTTTCTATCAGCAGATTTGGTGTAAGAATCTACCCTCTGAATGTCAGTAAGTGTCACCTCTCTGAACTTTCAAGATGGGTGTTTGTTTTATCTCAAGTTCTCCAGTCTGCTTTTCTGCTCCAAACCCATTACTCAGGGGATGAAGTGCAAAAAGCAGCAGCTAGTTTCTGTAAATGTCTGGAATTGGTCTGAGGAACTTGGAAAAATTGGGGGCGAGGGGGGGGGGATTGAATATAAAGGGTACAGTGTGTTTTCTGCTTTTGATTTTTCTTCCTCCATCTTCATCTATAATTTGTGGACTCACAGTTAAATCATGTTATGCCACTGACAATTTTGTATGGTGTAATCATTCTTGATTGCTGTCTCTGCCCTTTGCTAGCTGGTTTCTGTGTGCAGTACAACTCTCTTGAAAAACCACTATAAAAAGTACAAAAAAAAAAAAAAAAAAAAAAAAAGGAAAAAAAGAACCAACAGGATATTTTATTTTCATTTCTGAATGTTTGAGGTAAACAGGTGTCCCATGGAAAATGAAGCTACATGAAATGTTGAGATAAGTTCACATGTCACCTTGTGATCTCATTTACTCATTTCTTCCAAAGCAACAGAAACTTGCTCTCATCAGCAAATCCTAAGAAGCATTGGTTCCTGGAGGGGAACTAGTGTACATTCTAGTAAGGCTTTGCCTCACCATGAAGGACATAAAGGCATGATTTGCATGAAATCTGTTCTTTTTCTGCGTTGTACCATGTGAACCTCTCTTGAGCCCCCGGCAGGCCCCAGCCACATATGCCTTGCTGTTTCTAGTTGCTCTCAGTGTGCCTGGGTGGACAGGTCATGAAGGAGCCTGTGCACCCCTACAGGCACCCCTACAGGCTCCCCTACAGACAGTACATTCTGCCAGTTCTGTCCCACAGTTGGCCTCAAACAGTGCAACAAGGAAACTGTTCTCTGAATAACATGTGGCTCATAGGGTGAATGAAAGGCCATGTTGTGGCCTGGCTCTGGAAAGGTCAATTGAGGCTAGAGCTGGCTTGGAAACACTGGGGAGCTCCCTCCACTCTGGCCATATGCCCACAGTCTCCACTGCATTGCACTCCTTATCCGGATACCTACATCTTCAGGGTCAGGAAATCAGTGCCAGACAAGAGTCATCAGTGTTTGCTGATTTGGAGGCATGGCTTAGAATGTACAAGCAGCGTTGCAGCAGAGTTTTTACAAAAGCATAGTGTCAGGTAACATTTAACTCCAGATGGGTTTTAATCATTAGTGCAGAATATCTGGCTCTGAGAGAGCAAAATACAGTGTATGATGTCTTTTTCATTCAGATCCTACAAAATGGTGAGCTGTGTGTGAGGTTTTTTCAACCGTGCTTTTGAACAGACATATTCTGGCCAGTCAACTTGGTGATACTAACTCCAGCCAAATACCTGCTTGACTTTTCCTGAGGCTAACCATCTCTTCACTTTCATCTGATTTAATCCAATGAGTCATTAGCTGATGCATTTGTGAGATAGGACTGTGAGCAACAATGAGAGAGAACTGACTGACAGTTTACTGTCAGTAGCTTGCAGGCACTGGCTATACTTACAGTCTTATGTAATTCATTAACAGAGAAAGAGGGAGCCAGAGATGCTGAAGTTCACTATCACAGAGCATTTCTCTGCAGCTTTCTGTGTGGAATCCGTGGGATTTTAGTTCTTCCTACGTTCCTTCCAGTGCTATGATTGTGGCCCATAAAAAAATTAGCGAAGGGATATTTTAAAGGCATTTGTTTTCAAGCATATGTATTGATACCCACAAGCAAATAAACTAGAAGAATGAAAGAAACTGAAATATTAAATAAATATGGAAAGCTTAGGTTTATTTTCATGTGTTTGTAAGTTCAGAATCATTACACAGCGCTTCCTTTGGGATCATATGTTTAGTGAAAAAAGCTGAGATGTCTCATCATGAACTTATTTCAAGATTTAGCTTTGGTTTGGTCTGGTTTTTACTATGAATGCTCTATATTATTTGAATTTACATTTTGAGCATTTTTAGTGACTTGACAATGTCTTGTAAATTACAACATTTTGCATCTCTTCTCAGTTCTATTAACTGTACAATAATGCAATATGAATAATGAGTCTTTCAAAGAATGTGTTACCCAAATCAACTCCATGAAATTTGAATATACAATCTTTTGTTTATGCTAGTGCCTGTAACCACACAAAAATTCTACTGTAAATGCAGGTCTTTACATTTGAAAAATCTGATGTTTAATATATCTGTGCATTAGTTCCCATTTGTAGAAAGTACGAAATCTAATTTACCTCTGTGATTCTTTTTTTTTTTCTTTTTTTTCTTTTTTTTTTTTCTTTTTTGATTAATAGAATTCAGGTCTGGATGGGACTCTGATAATTACTATAGTAAAATCTGATACTTTGCAGATGACTGACAGATATAGGGAGCTCTGAGATATGCAGACCTTGGGGAAGTTATTTTGATTTATACAGTTCAGAATGATAAACATTCTTTCTTGCAGTTGAACTATACCTTATTTTTTCAGAAATCTCAACAATATAAACACCTCAAGGATGAAATTTTTTTTTACACCATTTCAGCTTTAATGTTCAGTGTTTGTGTTGGTTGCCTCTCCAGTCTACAGAAAGATAGGCATTGCAGGCTGACATTTCTGAGAATGCTGGGCCCTGTCACCTCAAGGGTCATCTGTCTCTCCCCACCGACTATAGAGGGGACCTAAACAATTAGTTGAGAACAGATTTTTATAAGCAATAATATCAAAGTAATGCCACTCCAAGTGCTAGTGTGGAGATGTGCCATCAGCTCTCTAATGACTATTGCTTACATATCACGTGTTAATTTTTAATAAGAATAGCTTCCCATCACAAACCTTTGCCTGGACTTTTGATATATTAAATTGACACCTAGGTATATGAGAATCACTTCCTTATTGTATATCTTAAAAGACAGTCTCCCTGTGGCGTTTCTAATCTCTTTTACAAAATTAGATCTTTTAATCTCCTTTAATAAACCAGATTTTCCAGGTCATCTGTCATTTCTGCTGGAGTAGAAACAATCTGAAAATAATCTTGCAAAAAAGACCCTTAAGGTTTGTTTGGACCTTGTGCTTTTCTCAGGGTAAGTTTATCCCTTCCTCAAGACAGAGCTAATGTATTCCTAACAGAAATGTGCATAGCCTGTCCTTCAAAGCGTCCAAAGTTGGAGATTTCTCCTTTAGATTCTGTAACCAAGTCATGCTAGAGCTTCACTGTTTTTCTTAGAAGAAAGTTTTTCTTAAGATTTCATTGTTGTGGCTGCTCTTCAGAGTCCATTGTTACTGCCTTTGTAGGCTTCCACTCTCGGGGTATGGAACAGTAGTGACTTTTTCAACACCATATACAGTACAACCTTTATTTCTCATCCGTTCTCTAGTTTCATAGAAATGCAAAAGATCATAAGTATTTGATCCTTTGGTGGTGTTGTTTGGCTTTTTTTAAACCTCTATGCACTATATATGTGTTGCCTGACAGTATGCCTCTGTCTGTCCATGGACCACTAATGTAATTCCTTTTTAATGTTATACTGAGGAGAAACTGAGGTATACAGAGGTGAAACAATTCTCCTAACTTTGTGACAGACAAAGCATGACTAACAGCTCTTATTAAGAAAAGGAGTGCTGAAAAATAATCACCAGGCTAAGCATATAGGCTTATGTAAAAGGCGTGGCTATAGGAAAAGCATTCTGCTTATGGGTTCAAGACTAATTTCTCTAGATGAGAAAAGGCTGTCAGACTATAGCAGTTGACAGGCTATTGTTCTTTACACATACAGAATATGCTGAGACAGGAAGGTGAGGAGATGGATAGCTAAGTTTTAACTTGCATGTAAACTAGTGCCAGGACAAACAAGTTTTCTGGATCATTTCCTCACAAGGAATCAGGATATTATTTTACTTCAGGGAAATATTAATAAGAGAAGACTGCTGAACTAATCTCAGCATGTCATACACAATGCCACAGACTTCCAGAGTTGAAACAATCCAGTGAAAATGATGGTCTTATTCAGCAGAGAAAATGCTTTACTATAGCCAACTAAGGTGCATCTATTCTATTTGTTTTATCTTTCTGCAGCTGTGTGTGGTTTAAATGGAAATGAAATATTTTATAGGGATTTAGCTCAATATCCTTTCTACTGTTCTCCTTCTGAGTGGTCTACCAGCTGCATATAGAGGAGTAGAGTAGCTCCTCAAGTCCAAAATTTGTCTTGTGAAAAAAGATCTTATTATAGTTATACATCTACAAGTTCTCCCATTCCTTTATCCTTCAGCCTACCTGTATACCAGCATGGGACAGTCTTCTAGAGCAATGCCAGACACCCTGTGTGTGTATTATACAAACACATAAACAAAAGAGATGTGGTGCTTGGTATAACTGGAAGCATCTTGATATGAACCTGTATGTTAATAAATATGGAATCTTTGTAACAGTTCCAAAGTAAGACCCTATATTCTTGATGCTCAGTTTAAATCTGAATTAGAGCCTGAAATAAGAGTGCTGGCTGTGAGTGCTACTGTGACATATTAGGTCTTTTAATTATTTGGCAATTCAAAGCAGACATGGTAGAAAGAACACAGGACCACATGTTACAAAGCTGTACACACAAAAAACCTGCTCTCAAAATCTTTGATGTTTAAAGAAAGACCAAATAGTCTTTTATTGCCTTTTTTTTCCCTCTTCTGAGTCCTTGTTTTCTTCTCTGTTTCTCTCTGCTGCAGTGTTTTTTGTGGTGCTCCTGTCACGAACAGTCTGTTTCATTACCAGGGTGATAGCTGAATACCATCCTAACCCCCTTCTTTAGAGCACGCTGAAAAAACAAAGCATGCAGTAGCTGTGACCAGACATCACTACTTCTGAAACAGTTTTTGGCTGAAGCCTGCATCCAATATTCTCTGTTTGAAAAACATTTTTGTGTGACAGATGGCTGATTGACCATGGAGAGACATCAGATAGCAAAATCCACTGAGAACAGTGGTATGGTCAAAGGACACTGTTGTAAGGGCACGGAATAAAAATGTTTTCTTTTACTACTGAAAATGAATCTTATTCCAATAATATCAGTATGAGAGTGAATGGAGGCTTAGTAGAAGGCAGAGAGCAGGAGTAAGTAAAGCTGCAGTGCAAAAATAATTAAGGAAAAATTAGGTCCTACATTTATTATTTTAAAATTTTCTTATAAACTCATTATTTAAATATACTTATAATACAAAAGTTTAAAATATTATTTGTAGTTTATATTAAGAAAATCATATTTGCAGATGGTGAATTTCGGTGGAACTGACTCCTCATGTGTGCAGGTTAAGGAGTTACAGGCTGAATGACTCATTTAATCCTCATGACTGTGGCTACTGAGACTGGATTTTATCAGTCCCCTGGGTATTCTTATAGCTGCCTTGGCCAGCCTCTGCTGGGTCCTCCATGCACACTCTGCCCTTGCAGCTAGGTGCCTCTTTTAAACTCATGTCAGGGATTTAATCCCTGCTGGAGTTATGTTGCAGGAATACTGATCTCTGACTCAGCAAGGGTCCAGCCTTGCAGTGGATTCCCTTGATCCTGATCTGCAGATTGACTGCTTTGCTTTTTCTCAGGCCTGTCTCATTACTGTGGAACTGCTCCATTATTGTTGAGCTGTGTCCTGCCCTGCCTGCCCTCCTCAAATCCGATCCTGTTCCTGGTCTGTGGATTTTCTTTCTGGCTTGACCTCAGACCTGCTGTACCACCACAAACTCACCCAGTAACCTGGATCCTTTACTGACTTTGACTACCATCTCTGAGTCTGTGCTGCACATCTTGTTTGGACAGTGTGGGGTCTGAGCTTTGCTCTGCCATTCTTGTATTGTGCTCAACTCCTGGCTCCTCTTCCCTTAGGGGGCAGCCAGTCCTCACTGTACCCTGAAAGGTCTATTCAGAGCACTGTTAACCACTGTTGCTTTTTCAAATGACTCTGTTCACACTACAGGAAAACTCAAACTATCTATGCTATATTTCAAAGAACATCTAAAAGGACATGATTTCAATCACATTTCTGAATAAAGTACTGTATAGACTTTATTGCAGACTATTTTAATGATTGATAATGAATTAAAATTCTCCAACACAGAATAATTCTGTATTCTTACTAGCTCCTATGGGGCGAAAACAGTGCATCCTAACTCTTGAGATAAGTATCCTGCTAGGAGATAAGAAAATGGGAAATATGCTTCCCAAAATGGTTTTACATAGTCTTGATGTATCAGCTCAATGGAATTAGCTTAGGTCTCTATCAGTATGTTGTGTTGTGCAAACCTGACACCACAGGTCTTCCATATTACTAATGGTTTTAGGTGTTAGCTCAGTATTCTAGTGCAAAAATCTCCCTATGCAGTTATATATACCAAAGGCAGTCACACGGATCTGCTAACAGATCTGATGTGGACAGTTGTACACAAAGGAGCACTTCATGTGAGCTGTGGAAACTCACAAATCCTCATGAATTCTGTTTCATGAGTAAATGACTCTCATTCCCCATCAAGTTTCTTTTATTTGTCCCAAAGAAGGTAGCTTTAGAGATAATTTAGCCTGTGTGACTTAAAAGTTAGATTTATTAATGGTAAAACCTTTCCAAAACATCCTGCAATAAAGTAAAGCTAAGTAACTGAATCAGAGACCTGAACAAAACAAAATCTAGTTTAGCATTGTTTTAAGAAATGAATGAAAAGATAAAGGCCCTCTGAAGTTTTATTAGATCTCAAACAAACTCTGGGACTGCAGACAGTTTGTATGTTTTGTTTTTCAAAAGTAAAATTGGTTGAATTACAGTCTGTGTCGTTCCTCTACAGTCCATGGTTCGAGTTTCATCAACATAGAAATAGACTATAGGAGGACCTAATAAATGCATTCAGTTGCAATATATATGCATTCTTTAACCTATATTTGGCATTATTAAGGAAGTAACTAGTACCTAAATACCTAAATATATTGAGATATTTGGGTTTGGTTGCAAATTTTGTACAGATTAATAGCCCAAATATGTAACTTTGTGTTTGCCTGTTAAACAGCTACATTCTTTTAGTCAGAATGCTACAACTTTGTTCTTCCTACATCTGTAATACCGAGAACTATGCTGGTAGGATGGCACAAATTGTTCAAATGAAAAGGGGGAGATTAAACTGACAGCTGTCTATTCAGAAGTAGTTGAGTAAATGACTGTACTTGAAAAAGAAATTGTGATACAGAAACATGACACTATAGCAAATCTCTTTGAACAGGGAAAATGAAAGCTTGGCTGTTCCCTGAATAGAGTCTGACTATATCAGGAATACTCAGGTATGACTCTGAAAGCTGTGGTTTCAACAAGCACAAAGTGCTCACAAAATAAATAAAGAAATGAAAATACACACATTCCCACACAAGCAAGCAGAAGAGAGAAAATAGAAAGGGATAAACACTGAATTCATTTACTTGCTTGCGAATGAAAGTCAGTGTCATAGCTAAGAACAATGCGGGCCTTGGACTGTTTTTCAAATAGGTGAGGTAGTCTTTTGATTAGAACTAGAAGTGGTTTGAGTCAGTGTGCCTCAAGAAATAAGCCAGACTTTCAGAGTGCTTGTGCCTCACTTAAGTCTCCCTTCAGTCTGAAGCTTTAAGTCCTTATTTTATGGTCATTACTGGAAACTCCTAAATGTACGGACTTGGGACTAGTAATTATCCAAAGTCATTTATGTCAATAGCAGTTCCACAGACTTCGGCAAACTTGAGGTCATGTCCTTAATGAGAATACTTTGTTGCTATGCACATATACACAATAACTATGCAATACATACATAATGCATATATTTCTATAGAATATACTCTACAGAATATATTACATACAGCATTTCTCTGTCTACTAAAAATTAGTATCATGCCATTTGAGCATGCCTTTTTTTTTTTTTTT
>VWZG01010876.1:50592-71395 GCA_013396735.1 Grallaria varia
TTAACGATTACACGGTGAGTTATTAACTTTAAACACCCTTCATTCCTGAAAGCTAGTGGTAGAGACTTTTTAGGTTGGGGCAACTCCTCTTACATAAGTGTTTTTCTGCCAAGTTATTACCTCAGACAATCTTTATGTTGTAGGCGAATGCTTAGACAGAGATTTCTCCTCCTCACACAACAAGGGCTGCTGGGGAGCTCAGATGCCCAGCATATGGCAAAAGCAGGAAAGAGACAGTCTTGCACTTGATAAAAGCGAAGAAAAACATCTCCAAAATGAACAGAGAAAAAGAAAACAAATGCTGACTTGTAATCCCATCTCCTGTGGAGTCTTCCTCTCTCCTTCTTCTTCCAGCATAAGCAGAGATCTCTTGACACCTAAGCAGAAGCTTAGAACACCTGGCTGGCTCTCAGGGGTAAGTCTCAACTTGTCAGTGAGTTCACTAGAAAAACACTAACATGCTGTTCTTTTTCCACCTGATTTTCCTTTTCAATTTGCCTAGATAGGCTCTGGTCAGTACAGTTTCTGCTTCTCAGAAATTCTGCCAAACGAATGCTGATATGCTTGGCTAGCAACTTAAAGTGCCAAGTTAAGCAGCTGTCCTGAAGTTTTGGGCTCCCTTGGGTGCCTGAGGTTTCTATGTCCTTGCAAAAAGAATAGAGAAAATTACATAAATACACACTTCTTTATTTTTCTCTTTTCACTGGGTTGCTGGTCTGGGGACAGCATGTACTAGCTAACAAGTTCTGCCCTTTACTACTGTTATCCTAAATTGGTACTCTCTGGTCAGACAATTAGATCAGGCAACTAGAGGGCTCTGTTGTTAGGCTCCCTTTTAATGTGTATTTAGATTATGGGCAGCCTAAAAAGACTATTGTGGATGTCTGGTTAGATCCATACAATAGGGTTCAGAACTACTCCATTGAATTCACTTTTTTTCCCTCCAGAGGGGAAAAAAATATTAAGCGTGTTTGACAGAGAGGAAAGCGAGGTGTTTCTCACTAAAGTGCAGTCAGACTATTAAGGAGTGGTGTCTATGAATGAACTTGGGGAAGGCTGACAATTGTTACAGAAGAAAACTGCTTTGGCCCTAAAAAAGAGGTGTGAGCTAAAAACCTTTCAGACATTGGCTTGCTTCTCACTCCCACTGGAGTAAGTGAGAATGCCTGTAATTGATTTCAAAGGGAGAAACCCATGCCAGCATTTGCACAAAAATGCAATTTTTTTGTATACTTCAATACATGGGACCAAAGTTCTGGCCCTTCTGTAGCTTATGTAATGGAGTAATCTCCAAGGAAAGGGAAAATTGGCTGCTATATAGACGTAGAAACATTCATTAATCACTGGATCAGCACTCTAAACATTTCCTGTTTATATCCAGAGTGACACTTTAAATGACATTGCCAGCTTCAATTTGGCATCAACGTCTTATTTTGTAAAAACAAGATGTTATCAAATTTAACAGAAATAGAACAGTTTCCATGAAGAAAAGGATTCTGAATGGCCTTTGGTTTAGATTTTGTTTTAGAAAACAAATTTTCTTCAAAAGTTGTGATCGAGTCACCTCAGACTGAAAAACTGAAGGGAATCTGGTAAAAAAAAAAAAATAGTTTGAAGTTGTCCTGTATTGTCCACTTTGTGAGGAAAACAAAAATGAATTATTATAGAGTTTTTCAATTGATTGGCTCGGCTCATAGCGAATGAGCCTGTGATGGATGTCTTTCTAAAGAGAAACTGCAGTTGTACTGCTCACACACCCAGAAACATCCGTTCTGATTCTTACTGTTTGTCGCTCATGTTCTTTCAGAACTGCCATGATCAACAGTTCGCTCTGTCTCCCATCCCACTCCACCTCCCAGCCCCCTAGACCTAAACCTACCTACTTTTTCTCATCAGAACCCAAATATCACACAGACTTTAATATATTTCTGGCCACTGCAGGAGCATATAAACAGATTTTGTAGGGAGAGAGTGGGACAGGAGGAATGAAGGAAGGGAAAAAAGGTGTCTGAAAGCCAAACCTTCTAATATTCCACTTCTTTAAGTTGTCTCCAGCATGACAAGACCAGCCTTCTCAGGCTAAATGTATACTAGGGATTTTCTATATTAGGAAACAAAAAGCATTTTTGGCACCAAGTTTAACTCATACAGAATAGTTGTGTCCATGCTTGTTAAGCAGTTTTACCCTCCAAAACAGGTTGGTTGTATCCAGACCACGAGTTGTGACTGATTTCTGGAAGCATGCCTGGGAATTATTTGGGATCCCTCGACTTGGCTTCAAGCTAAAGCCACACCCCACTATGCAACTGCTTGAACATTTGAACAGGGAAGGCAGTCGATTGATAATGTGCACACAAATTCCCTGGATCTGCTTAGTTTACTAGGGCAAAGATAACCTAATTGTCCCCTGGACAGTAACCACTAAGGACACTATACCAAAAGAAAAAGTGCAATAAAAGTTTAAATTATAAAATATTTTGAGTTCCAAGATATCTGTGTGGTGATCAGAAAGTTTCATCTTTACGGTCTGATGTATTTCTCTTTCCCCTACACACCTAGCCAGGGAAGAACCTATATGGTAGAATGTTGGGGGGTAGTGAAAAGCTCTATATTCCCTAAGGCACATGTGGCTTATAAAGGAAGAGGGAAAGGTGTTAATCAGAGAATATAGTGAAGCAATGCATCCAGCCTACAAATTTTTCCCTTGCCCATGTATCTCAGCCGTCATAAGAGCGCACAAAAATGCCATTCCCAAACATCACACTCCCATATCTCTCACCTCTTGGAAAACAGGTGGATGAGTAATTCACCTAAGACACAGTTGGCTAAAATATAGTAAATACCAGAACACTATGTCTGTTCCTACTTCTTATCTGCTCTGCTGTTTCAGCACATGAAAGAAACAAGCTTTAATGACATATAAACTACTAATGAAAGTGTGAATCTCTTGTCACATTTTATGTAAAGCAATGATGAATCTCAGAGTTTGGCTTGCAAGGTTAAAATCTCTTTAGCAATCTCAGCAGAAAAAAATTGATGCTCCACTGTCTCGCATTTCTAGAGAAGTCATAAACATTTCAATAAGGAAGGCTGTAGAATAATCCAGGAAATTCTGTTCAGTGTAAGAGAAACAGTTTTAAATTCAGTGGGTTGTACCAAAAAAGAGTAATGAATAACCTGATCCAGTAATCATTTGTGAAGTATTTTTAAGTTCAGGTCCCAGGACACAGCCAGCAGAAGGACTGTAAAGCTTTGGCTTTCTGGTTGAGCTGTCCTGACATATATTACCCGCAACAAAGCATTTGGTCTTTGCCTCTACAACACTGCCTTGTTCTGTGGCAGTGCCAGGAATGCAGGAATGTGGCTCCCAGCCAAGGTGGTGGGGAGAGAATGCCCTCGACCTGGAGGATTCCAGCACTCTCCATGTCTGCATCTTTTATCCAGCACTTTATGCCATTTAAAGTGGGTGCTTCTCCACGCTGCTCACAGCTGCTGTTCTCCATCCTGCATCTGCCATTCTCACACTCCCAGTCTGGGTGGCCATGCTGGGTTTGTGCTTTGCGGGCTAGCCAGGATGTGGCTATTGAAAGGGCAAATGTGGGGAAGGCCAGAGTTTGGCTATATATGCATAATAGCAAGTCAGACAGTGTTCACAGGCTGAGAATACTGCAGTGTTTGAGCTAAGGGAAGCTCTTTGTTTGCTTTTCCTTGCACTAGTGACTGGGATACTGCAGCCTAATAGAAAGCTCTTTATTTTGTTTTATGCTCTGTGAACCTGACCCATCCCAAATCAATTACAGAAAGCTTATAGGTTCCTCCATCCTAATCCTCCCAGGAAAGGCAGCTGAGAATAATTCATGATGAATGAGTCTGATAGTTCCCAGAAGACTGTATTCAGGGAGCTTGAAGTTCTTCCTTGTGCTTCTCAATAAAAGAGAACTCTCACTAAAAAAGAGAGTCAAGTTTCAGGTGAGGAAGTGATAGTAGAAGAACAGATGTTTTTACACTTCACCTTCACCAGCAGGCAACTTCTGACTGCCCGTCTGATATACTCTCTAACGTCGGGAAGGAGCATCACCCAGACTCCTTCCAGGAGGTAAAGTAAAATAACTGAAAAGCAGCAGGGCTCCAGACTCTTGCCTGACATGGAACTTCGCAGTTCTTCCTGGCATCTGAATGTACCATTTTCTGGGATGTCTAGGGTTAAAGAAGTAAGTAGTTTATTCTGTTGTAAAGACAAGAACTACTGCAAATTTATCCTGTGGCTCTGGGTCCAGATGTTAAAGTTGACTGAGGCTCACCTCTAATTCTAAACTCAGTGGTAGTCTACAGAGGAATTAAATTAATCACCAAGAATTTAAATTACATCTTTTCCCAAAGCCTGTTTATAATCTTTGCTGCCATCATGCTTTCATTGGGCCAGCAAATAACAACATTGTAAGGACATTTTGCCAGATAAGCCACTTCAAAACCAGGAAGAAATAGAAATTACAAACACTGAACTGGCAGAGAAGATGACCACTAGACATTGTCCAAATGGTGCCACCCTGTCTGCAGACTTTGCAGAGAAACAATAGGAGACAATGAAAGGGGATAGGAACCAGTTCTGGAGGCAGGGTGTTTGTTCAGGACATGGAGAATTACAACCTCTGAAATTTCTATTTCATGTGACATATTTAAGGCCATATTTAAAAAAGCATGTAAGTATCTAAAGAGTCAGGTGGGATTTCACATGGGAGCTGGAGATGTGTGTGCTTTTGAGACCTTATTAGTCAACATTCTGCTACTTTAAATACTGTAAGAGTCTGGCTTTTTGAGACTGGTTTCTCAAAAACACTTGTCTTCACAAGAGAGGTGAAACAATCAGACTTGAGGGATGCCCAAGATTGTGTAAGTACTGAGTAGTCTCCATTCCTGTTCGCACTGGCGGGATATGAAGAGTCTGTCCTCTGCCTGTGATCCCTGGACCCATTACTTAAAACCCCTAGACCCAAAGGTAAGCTTTGCCCTACATGAGATTGCTCCAACAAGTCAAGTCTTGCTGCCAGCTTTTTAATTTCCTTTTCACCTTGCAAGGGTATTGTGATGCATAATTTGGGTTTGAAAATTGCTCTGTCAGGAACCACTCTGACAAGAAATATGTTGTGAATTGCAGAGTTTGGGTTTAAGCCAAAGAGGCAGAAAAGCAGAAGGAAGAAGGTCAGATTTTATTTGCTCCCCTGTGTTTCTGAATCCATGAAGAATCAGCTAGGTCGGTCCAGAAATCTCTATATGTTGGAAAACCTAGGAATAGGGTTCACTGATGCTCATGAAACTGTACTGTAAATTTTTCTCATGCCATTGACTCTTGCAGGTCCAGCACTTTTAGCTGAGAGAGAAGCAACAGTGAAGTTCAGGCTGAATAATGCAGATTGAAGAGATGCCTCTAGGTATCAAGAGTGGCTAAAGTCCTAGTCCCTTCACCTGTTCAGATATATGTGACTGAAATGAGTGGAGTCATTCCCAGTGGATAGGAAATGGTAGTTAGTTCACTACAAACTACCACTGGTGTACGAAGGAGGAGATACAAATGTTTGTGCAAGGAGAATACACAGCAAACAGTGTCCACCACAAACAACCTCTGACCCACTGCATGATTATTAGCACCTTCTTTAACTTAAAATTTCCTCTTAATTAAAGGGAGAACATTGTAAGTTTGGAGTTGGTACATTCTTGCACCATTTAACATGGCTCACAAGGAGGTGTGCTTAAATTCCCTATGGAGCATGGACATCCAAGGACCGGCTGCCTTTTGTGCTAATTCAAACACTTGGTACTGCTTTGATTTTGTGCTTAGGCAGTCCCAGTAACTGAGGGCAAGAAGAGAGATGCTGCTAGCCGTTAAAGCTTCTGCTTTTGCTAGAAGGCATGAAGTTGGAGGGCTTGAGCAAGAGATGGAAGCCTGATTTGTTGGCTTTTTTTCTCAGCTTTGAAGAACCCATATGATTTGTAACACATATGGACACTTTATAAAGGGAAATCTTTGGCAGAAAATCAGAGGGGAAAGGGCTTATGCTTGGGGACTAACACACAGAGACATGTATGTTATCCCGGAATTAAATTGTGTGTGTGTATATGCCTGTGCATGTGTGTGACTATGCCCACAGAGAAAAGCAAGAGGGTGACGTGTCCATGCCAGGAAAAGCAGGGAGGAGTTCATCGCTATCTATAATACAGATATCCACAGCTGAACTAGTCACTCCACACTTCCTTACAGCAGTGGTAAGAAACAGGCACTTAGCAGAGCACAATCCATCTCTCATCATCTGAAATTAATCACCTTTTTAAAAGGCTGTTTCTCTCCATTATCTGTAAATGAGTTTAGGGCAACATCTTCAGCTGCAGAGATCTGTGTTGCAGAGGAGTAACATGAAGTGAGATTAATCCCACCTTTCCTGTCTGAGCTCTCCAGAGTATTCCACATGCAGTTTACCGTATTATAAGTTCTTTACAGTGCTCTTTGTGTGACCTGAGTGTTCACTTGGCTAAGCCAATGAGTAAACCTGATCTGAATCCAACTGAGAATTATAACAGATTTTTCCACACAACAGCTCCAGTATTTATTACAGTGACTTGCTCTTTCTTAAATACAATCTTCAGTCTAAGGGAACTTCAGGTTTTGGAGGGTTCTTTTTAAAATTATTTGGTTTTTGACCTAGATTATAATGTGATTGCACAGACAGTAGTTTTGGCATAATAAAGAGTGTTCTACACCATGCCATGGCACAAGAAGCAGGACTCTCTTAAGCCAGTAGTTCTGCTAAAATTTGTTTTAGGAGGGAAAGTGTGAAGGACTTTTGGCAAATAGTTGTTACAAAGTGAATGAATTTACTTCATGTATAAAATAAGCAGAGTAGATCCCTGCCTGCTGCATACACAACTGTCTAGAACATTAGAGGGCATCCCTTAGGATGAGTTAAATAAGCTGTGTATTATAAATGTTCACATTTCAGTAGCATTTACATTGACCACAGTTTTGCATGATATAATGACTGCCTGTGGCAACATGGGCTTGAAACTAGATGACCTTTATGGTCCTCTCCAACCCAAACCATTCTGTGACTCTCTGAATGTAGAAGGTGCATCTCTGAGATGCTTAGGACTGTTCAGGTTCAAACAATGCAAGAAAATGTCAGATGACACCAGCCTGGTTATACATCCTTTGCTTATTCATACTTAGGGATAATGATATAAGTGAAACACAGGGATTTCCTGAGGTATACCTACATTCACCCTACCTAGCTTCAGATGCTAAGATGTCCAAGTCAAAAGTCCAACTGTTTTAACCCACTGTGCAGTTACTGGAGAAAGGGGCACCCCCAAAGACTGACTGGAATTTGGATTTAAATTTCTCTCCAAAGGTGCCTCTCTTCCCTGACGATAGAAGGATCTTTGGTATGTCGGAGGGCGAGCGTATTTTTTCCCTAGTTACTCAAGCGCAAATTATCAGCTGCTGAGTTTGCTGATAATCTCAAGATCTCGTTCCTGAGAGTGCTGACAGAGGCATATGTGGTGCAGATCTTAGGCTGTACCAGAGAGAACAGTACTTACAAAGAGTTCATTAACTCCACTTGCATTAGGTACTTACACAGCGGATGTTTACTGGCTGTCTTGGCTGGAGCTGTAATGGCAAGTGGTTGCTAGGAGGCAGGAATGGATTAATCCTAAACAGAAAGGAAGGCGAGAGAATCAGCTTTTGAAAGGGCAACAAGGATGACCCTGGAGCTACAAGCCTGTCAGTCTCACTTCAGGGCCTGGTAAAATTAGGGAGACAATTATTCTGGCAGGTAGTGAAAAACACTGAAGGTCAACACAGTCATCAGGCACAGCCAGCACAGCTTCATGAAAGGAAAGTCCCACTTGTGGAGAGCACTATTTTCTCTAGTGCTGGAGAGTAGGCACTTTAACCTTCCCTTCCACTATTGAAATTAACTAAGAGGCAATTCTAGAAACCCTACCTCTTTCACATGATGGAAAACAGGATTTCAATTATACCACAGGGTGATCTTTGCTATTGCTGAAAATAAAAACGCAATAGCTAGTAGAACCTACACAGAGCTACTGGAGAGCTTGCAGAAGGACCATGAAGATGATTAAGGGATTAGAGCATCTCCCTTATTAGGACAGGATTATAGAGCTGGGGCTGTTTAGCATGGAGAAAGGAAGGCTCAGGGAGGGATCTCATCAATAGGATACAACTACCTGAACGAGGCTGTAAAGAAGATGGAGCCAGGCTCTTTCCAGGCGTGCCCAGTGACAGGAGGAGAGGCAACGTGCACAGACTGAAACACAGGAGGTTCGCAGTGAACATCAAGAAATACTTCACTGTTTTACTGTGAGGTTCACTGAACACAGGATCAGGTGCACTAGAGAGGTGGTGGAGTTTCTAACCTTGGAGACTATAATTGTCTTCACTGTCCATGTAATTCTACATGGTCCTAGGCAACTGGTGGCCTGCTTGAGCAGAGGAAATGGACCAGATGACCTCTAGAGGTCACTTCCAACCTCAGCCATTCTGAGATTCTGCATATGTTGGCCTGAAGAGTATCTATGGATTTGTGTTTACCAAAGCTCAAGGGAAGGGAGCTGATTTTGCACATGTAAGAGGTTGTTAGAGGGGAAGATTTAACCTTCACATTATCTTTGGATGTCATTGTCCTTGCAAGCTGTTGTGGAATTAACACATATGGCAGTACTAACATTTGCAGAAGGATTTGGTGTCTGTGGACCAAGCTGAGCCACATGCCTCCTACTCAAAAGGAATAGCTGAGAGAAATTGTTTAGTTGTTCCTTATACTTGTTTGCACACTCAGGAATCAGCTTCCTTTGGCTTTTTTCCATCTTTGGAACTCAGCCGCCAGCAACCTGGTTTGGGTCTAGCTGCCCTATTGTTTACTTTTTATTTTAAATATCATAGACCCAGAAGATTAAAAAAAGCAAAGGAGAAGGCTAATTTCATTACAAGGATGAATGGGCACTAATCAAATTTTATTTCATATGTAGTGTGTGCATATCATATGTGTTTGATAAACATCTGGCCTATATCCCCCTACAAAGTCAAGTAAGTTGACATTCTGTTTGTTTAGACCCAATAGGAGAAAAAAGATCATGTGAAAGTGACCTAGGAATAAATCACTTTGGGGGCCCTGTTATGAGGGAGTAAGAGTTTTCTACTGAGTAAAAACAGAATAAACTTAGTGGAACATCTCAGATGTATATGGGTGAAATAACTCTGCAATTTGTGGACTCACATGGTGCTGGCACAGCACACTTCTGCTTTCACAGTCAGTTGCTCTCAGAAGTTACAGCTTTCATTTTCCTCAATCACTACTACAGCCTTTCGACAACAAGATCTTTTCAGCATGATACACATGCCACTTCCCAAGTTGTATTCGAAGACTTTCCTAAGAGCTGTGGTAGGATTTCCTAACATGGAAAGTGTATTTGAAGAGTGGGCAAAAAATGAAAAACTGCTGTCCAGAGTCCTTTGTTTTCATACATCATCCTGTGTGTGTATATATATATATATATATATATAATGTGCCAAATCTGGTCTCTCTGTATAAACTGACCACTGTACAGTTACTATGATTTGTGTAGGATAAATGCTTCCTGTTGGTATTTTAAAGACTACAGAGGCAGGCTTAAAATAATGCTGGATCCCAAGAATTTATTTAAATAGCACAGGAAACACTGAGTCCACCAGTGACAGCACAGGAAAAGGAAAGACAGAGGGCAGATAAGACTTTGCTAACAGGAATTACAGTGGGATAATTTATTTCCCCAGATGTTATCACATGCTTAACTCTGATATAGGTAGACTGTCACTAATAAAGAGGGCATTCTACCATGATGGGTTATACTCTCCTAATTATGGAGCTGTTTCTGTGACAACCATATTTACCTAGTTTTGAAGGCTTGTATATTTTTAATAGTACGCTTCTGTAGAACTACGGAGAAAATGAACAGTGGCCTGTAGGAAAGAGTAACATAGGAACATTGTTTGTCCTGCTGTCCTGCTGGAACACACTGACTGCTGGACAGAAGAACTCTGCTATCAGCCATCATGCTTGGTTATAGTTGTAATTGTAGTCCTACAACTAAAATAGTATTCCACATTGGAGTAGGGGGTTAAAAAGGGAGGGAGAAACCTTTTTCTTATTGCTGGTACCTTGCTGCTGTTAACAGTTACTGCAGAGTCCATCTCCCTACCCTTTGTCTGTTGATTTATGTGGGTGTGCCACACAGAATTAGTTGATAATCTCATTATAGCTAATCCTGTTTACTCCTACAAAGCAGACTGTCAGAGCTCCCTTGTTTTCCTATTTCTCTTTTCCTTTAGTTATTTCAGCGATATTCTCCAGCAAGCATGGGCTTTCAGAGTGAATGCTTATCCCATTTACTGGCCTTAATTCCAGACTCATCAAATTCAGCACTTTGCCCTATCCCTTTCAATAAATATTTCCTTTGAGTCAAACAGCATATAAATATTAGCTATAGCTCTTTTTATATTCAGTTCACATAATTGCACTATTCTGAAGCAATTAAAGCTTCTCAAACGACATTTTGGGTTTACATTATTTTTAATGCATTTAAAAAGTGATCTTCCTTACAAGGTTTCTTTATGGGCAGTGAAGTAAAGAAGACTAAAAGCTGCAATTGCCTACACATATTTTTGGGACTTGAATATTAAGGTGGTTAATAAGGTAAATTCACTTAATTCAGGATATTTCTAATGTGTAGGGATTCACAAATATATTTTTGGTGACTCAAAGCTCTTAAGGAGGTTTCTAAAAACATGTAAGGGCTGTTGACATGAATACAAGCATTAGAAGCATGCACACAGTAAACATAAATCTAAACAGCTGTTGTAAAGCAAGATGGGAACCATAACCACATCTACTTATTTACCTTTTTTAAGGGCTAAATGTGGCCAACAATTGCACACTTGACTTGATGAGGATTTGCACAGATAGGCTTTGTACTTTTTGCTTTACGTATTTAGTGCTTGTGAAAAGTCCTAATGCAAATGAAGACTTTATCCTTCTTTCTATAACCTAGACAGTGAATAAACCCATTTCCTGAGTTTGTTTTAATCAGATAATCCTATTCTGAAGTGATGACTTCCAAAAGGGCTTCAGTACACACTATTTAGCATAATAGGTTTTAGAGGTAAAGCAGGCTCACAGATTTCCTAATGATTGCTTTTATAAAGTTCCAAAAGCTATATCACAGTAAGTTATACTGTAATTCTTCATCATTAGTTGTCATAGAATTTTTGTGCTAAATGCGGCGAGAGTTTTAGGGGAAAGTAATGTCACACGTTGATTCAGATTGGAAAAAGCAGATAAGCTTTCTGGGAATGGAACAAGAATAGTTCCACTCAAAAATCTTACGTTCAAGATTTTGGACCAGGAAGTATGCAATAGGACTAATTACAGTTTGAACGTTACAAATGCCTTAGTTAGTTGTATATTGTACATGAAAACAGAATTTCAGCATAATTACATACAAGCTGCAGTTCCATTAACTTTCAGCATCCAGTATCTCAAGATTGCCTGCCTGGAACAGTCACACAAGGCAATAAGCATTACTCATTATTATTTTGCATTCAGCAACACGCTGAGTCTTTGATCAGGATCCGCTGAACAGGCAATTTCCACCAGGAGATTTTTCAGTTTAAATAGGAACGAACATCCAATTGTGACAACGCAGAATCTCACTGGTGGGGAGAAGGGAAAAGGTCTCAACACAATCTCTAAAGTCACAGCACCTAAATTTATGACAACAATGAAATGCCTATATATTGGGGCCTGGATTTCAGTACCATGGTACCAATAGCAGCTTCTAGAGTCAGTTGCTGTGTAACTGTCTAGCTGCTTAAAATCACTGTGCTTGACTTCCTGGCTTTAACATTTCTGAAATTTCTACCATTAGAACTCTCCACTGGGCTTCACTCAAAAGTCAGATAGCAAGAGGATGTCCCTGTAAATGGAAGAATTAGCTTTACATCCTTACTTCAAATCATTCAAAGAAGAAATAATTTAAATGGAGTCCTGCCATCCTCCAGCTGACCTCTCCAGTCACTGCCCTCTGAAGTAGATATTTTAGACTGCTCAAGTTTTTCTGCTTCTCACAAAATGCTAAAGTACCTCCTTGGAGGAGGGACAGGAATCATAGCACTCCAGAACTGTGTCCTCAGCATCAAGAGACAGAATCAGTTTTCTTTTCTTTGCCCAAAGAATATTTCAAAATTTTGTATGGAGGGGGATAACTTCTACAGGAGAAACAAAGGACAATTGCCTCATTTGACATACGAAAGATCTACTCTCAAACCAGAGATCCCAGGTCACAGTGTGAGTGCTTTAATTAACAAGCTATTAAGTTCTTAATGGAGACTTTTATTTTTTCATGAGAATGGCAGATCTGGGTACAAATTGATCCAGCTGATTTATGGAAACTGGAGATACAGATACACAGGCTCCCCCATCATGTATATAGGGAACACTTCCCACTAAATGGTGCCAGTGTGGGGGAGAGAGAGGCTGTGACCAATGCTGTCTATACACAACCCTTACTATTTCCTCTCAGGCAGCTCCAAACCCCAGCATTTCTGACTCTGTTAGGTACTGGACCTCCAGTTCTTGGTTTGTCACATGCAAAAGATGTTGGGTGTTCAACCAAAACCTGTTATTCTGTCTAGTTGAGGAAGCAATTACACATTCACAATGATGAGTATTGTAGTAGTATTCATCATCATTGATGCTTTCAAAAATTTACAGCTGTGGAAGTAAGTAAAACTGACCCCAGACCTAATTTCTGTGCAAGTGTCTTGCTTTTTTTCTCTTCTCCTCTGTTGCCCTATAGAAATGTTTTTTAATGTACTGGGGCCAGATTTGCAATCAAGTATATCCTGTGGTTCTATTACGGTATAATAATTTACAATAAGGATCCATTAGAAATGCACCTATTAAAATGGCATAGGAAGCATCCCAAGTACTTACCCATTTCAGAATTTTCCTCAGTTTCACTGTTCTCTCCTTTAAAATCTGAAAGCTTTTATAGCACAGAATGTGAGCAGAGAATACTCCCCGGGTACTTCAGGATGTTGGCATGTAAGGTAAAGGCTTTTTGAGACAGCAGCTCTTACTTCTGCTGCCCACCCTGGCTAATGCCAGCCTGTACACCTCATCTCTGTTTGCTTTTACCTGTAGGAGTCTTGCAAAACTCTTTACAGTTGGGCAGTTCAGGAACAGAGCTAAGGAAACACTTGTGTATCCACTGCAATCCAAGCCTGGGAGAAGCTCTCCATGTGCAACTTTGGGGTGTAACTTCGTTCAGACTGTTGAGGGCTCTGTAGCAGGACGTTGTAAAATCTTTTGTATTGCAAAGAACCATTATCAGTTTTGAGATAATGACTCAACAGAGCATTTTAGGATAGAGCTATCCTTCATTCTCAAATCCATCTGTGTTCAACAAAGAAACTAAATAGCCACTAGATTTAAAACTTGTTTATATAATTTGGTGAATCAATCCTTTACAAGCAGCCTGCTTTTGCTTCACATTGCTTCACTTCTCACTCCATTGTAGCTGTGATCCTGGCATCTCAAGAGCGGGAAGTATGGCTGTGCCCTGGTAACACAATGAAATTTGAGATAAAAATATTCTGAGGAGAAATTCGAGGTCATGATTTCCTTTTATTGGTTAAATTAGACCTACAGAGGCAATACTATCCTGCAGATATGCATAGTCAGACATAGATATACAGACAGATACCCAGAGAAAGGACATTCATGGTCTTTTTACTTGACAGGCCACACCGGGATTTTTTGCATTACAGGAATTCCCACAGACTTCTAGACGCGACATTGTTGAGAGGATGCTGTCTCTTGCCTAAACAATTTCAATTGATTTTATTAAGAAAAAGGAATATTGGAATAACATCCACTAAAAAAGACAATATGCCTCTTTCTTATTCTGACATAATAAGTGCTGACAGAAAAGAGCATGAAATTGTGTCTTCTGCAAGATATCTCAAAGTCTCTGACAGATGCATTCAGTACTGTGTTTGACTTGTAATTTTTGAAGGAGAGCACAGATATAGGTACTCAAATTCAGTGTGAATTATGGCCTTTGTTCTTTAGGTATCTTTGAAGCTTAGATTTACTGTTCCCTTCTAAGATGCGAGGAGTATCCTCTGCCACACAATAATCCTAATCAGGCATACAAGGAACATTGTTACCCAGGGCAGGAGTACTCCAAACCATAGTGCAGGAAAAATACAATGACATGCATGTCATAGCCTTGTTAATAAAGTTTATAAAATCCATGCTGGTTTACTCAGAGAAGACAATCAACAGTTTAATTGAAATAAACTTCATGGTGCGTGGTGCCATGGCCATGAAGAGAGAGATACCATGTGCTGGTGGTCCTTAAGGGCACTGCCAAATGGAGGAAAATATGTCCAAGGCTACTTCTGCTTTGTAGGAAGGAATATAATTGTTTTTTCTAGCAGCAAGAGTCAGAAGAAGGAAGAATGTCAAGGAGTATGAGATTATGTCTCTCTATATCTCCACTGATATATTATCAACCCACTGAAATTGTATTCTAAACTTTTGTAAGCTTTGAAGGAAAAAATAAGCAAACCATCTGTATTTCAAGCTATGGGAGCATCCAGAACATTAGGAATATAAAAATGTGCTGCCAGCAAAGAAATCCCAAAGAAGAAGGGATTAGAAGATTATTCTGCACTAATTGTGATAATAGTCTTCAAGAATGTTGCAGAGTGTGATACCAAATAGTGGTGGATGGTTTCAACACAAAATTAGTAAAGGAAGATGTGGAAGACATGTGAGAGGGGTCTAATGTTAATCATGTAACAATTAACAATGACATAAGATTAATTGGCTTTGTCACATTTAAGGATACAGTTGAATAGCACAAAAATGTTCTTAACAAAAATATTCTCAAGCCTATCCATTTATCTATCAAGGTGTTCCTAGTAATCAAATTGCGTATTTTGTCCAAAAAGGCAAGACAAAGATTTGAAGCATAAGAATTGATCAGAGAGTGATAGCACAAAGTGACAAGAAAAATCAGAAGACAAGTTAGAGATATGACAGCATCCTGGTGGTATCTGTAAGACAGGCTGGAGGAGGTAGCAATTAAAAGCAGCCTTCAAGAGATATCATGACAGACTGAACCAAATAAGAAAATTCAGGAGAATTTTAAGTGTAAGGACAAAGGAGCATTGAAAGAGCTTATGGGAATGTAACTGGAGAGAGGCATGCAACGATGAGAATATACTTCCAAGCTGGTCTCGTAAGTGTGATAAGGCCAAGAAAATGGCTTAAAGGACCTTTCAGGGTTTTCAGGATTTGGTGAATCAAATAGAGCAAGAGGGAAATGCATATAATGTGGGAGTATTTTATGGGAGCTACAACACATGGAGATAAGAAGATGTGTGATAGCAAGAATGCAGAGAGGGAGGGAGGTCTTTAATGCTTTCTTAGTATAAAAGTGCTACAGATAGTTGAGCTGTTGAAGAAGATAAATTTATAAGACATTTAAAAGGCAGTTTGAGTTCTCAGCAAGAACAAAGAAAAAAAAATTGGGAATTTTAGAAGTGAATTACTGAAACCACAGAGATGATGGAAAGGATGGTGGGATAAGATAGCTTAAATACTATGCAAACTAGGTGGGTTTTTTTGTTTTTTTGGGTTTTTTTTGACTGCAAATAGTCTTTATCCAGCATTTTTGATAAGTATTGAAATAGGGAGAGAGAACACCTGAACAGCAGCGTGGTTTCTGGAAAATAGGAGTGGGAGAACACTGAAAGACTGACCTTGTTATGTCTTCTTAAGATGTCCTCGGCGTCACAGTCCAACTATAACATTTTCTGGAGGAACAGAAATTAGGTGATCTTCATCATTCCCTCTGATATTACTAGCAATTTTGGTGCTTGCCAAAGGAAGAAAATAATATACAAAGGATGATTGGACCTCCAAGGAAGTAGGAAAAAAAATGGTACTCAAGATGAAGATAAAACCAACTATTGGTTTTAATCTGGAAAGAGGATTTTAGACAAGCTTCTCTACAGCTGATAACTGTAGATATTAGAACACTGGTAGCTGAAGTACCTCAGAGCACTGACAATCAGAATGTCAGTGATAAGAGTGATATCAACACTGGTCTGAAGAGGTAAATTTATTAAGAACATGTGTTTCGTTATTTAAAAATCAGAAGACCAAAGTTCAGGATATACCAGAACATTTTAATGTACTTTGTTTTACATAGAAGTGACACTTGGTCATTTATTAAAAAGACAACAAAACTAAATACCTTTAGAAATGAAGTACTGTTCAGGGATGTGTGGGTAAGATTAAATTAGGAATGATGGGGTGTCAATAAAAAACATGAATAGCAAATTATTCCCCATAGCTTCTGTGGTCTAAGTGTGTGGTTAGAATGATACGAGACAGACCAAAAAGCATCTGGGTAAAGCCCTTCTGCCACTGCTAGAGGCTGGTCAGTCAAAAGGAACCAAAGTGGAAACACAAAGTTGAAACAATGTTCTTCATAGGGTGACCAGCTACACGAAAAATGTGCCCTAACAGAAGGGGTTTGGGGCAAACGGAGGAGTCATGAGTCATTATGTTCTCTAAAGCCATGAAGGGTAAGGAGGCAAGTATGTGAGAATGAAATAGACCACCAGCAGAGACATGTGCCTTGCAGGCATGCCCACATGCACCAAGAGAGAGGCGTGTAACAGACAAGTACATTGCCATTCTGGTCTGCCAAATGGTGAGCAAACCAAATTGGAAGCCTTATCACCATTTGCATCATTCCTGAGTCTACTCATCTAGATCTCAAAATAAACAAAAGAGGAGCCTTATATTTTAAGTGGTTCTACTTCAGCCTAAACAGAAGTTTGAACACATTCCCTGAGTCCAAAAAGATGCAGGAAATGTCCAGGTGCTGCTAATGCTGGTGCCTCTGAAACAAAAGTGAGATGGGCTGTTGGTGCTTATCATGCACCTTGTACTGCTGGGCTGGCCATGCACACAGTACTGAAAGTAACAACAGAAGGTGAGATGTAGCTGTCTGCTAATTTGTAATCTGCTGCAGAAGCTGTGCTGTGCTCATCTGCCCAGAATTATCTGTGGGTTTCAAGACATTTAATTGCCATTATGAAGGAAAAAATCTTTCCCCCTTATTTTTCTGGAGACCCTGTCTTTTTGACCAAGCATTTGAAAATGCACCTACTTCTGCCCTGAAATACACAGTAGTGAATAATAATGCTCTTGGTTCCTGCATTCAAAACATTATCCCTGGAGCCAAATGATACCTCAGTAGCAATATAAACTATTACAAAAGAAGTTGTATTGAAGTTTTCCTGATACAACCATGCCACATTCCTGAAATTGGGGAAGATAGGGATTTTTTTCCTTGAAGAGCATGAGTAAGTTTTGGATGCTCATGCTAAGGGATGCTTCCCAATGTATCTAAGCAGGAGTGTATATCTGTCCTTGTCCTTTCCAATACAGCTAATCACTGGACTACCAAACTCTTTTTCTGCATTATTTGATGGAACCACTCGGAAAGTGTCACCTTTGGGCTTGGAAATCTAGAGAAGGGTATTTCCCTCCTGTAAATGATTTTATAACAAAATTATTTTTTACTTAGCTTTCCGCTAAGTTTTATCTACAATTGAAAATGGAAATAAAAGACACACTAGTGCCTCTAGAAAGAATCAAAGGTGCATAGGGAAGAGAAACTATTTTACAAATATCTCCCAGATTTCAAGACAGAGTGCATCAAATGTGACTATAAAAGCTGAAATGAAGACGAAGTTAAATCTATATTTAAGAATACAAAAACAACTTAGGGTGAGTCACTGGGGACACAAGAGTAACCACAAAGTTTGTGCACAGTCTATACAGTGAGCTTGACATGATTTCCAAAACCTTTAATTTCTTTTGGTTAAGGGAACTAAACACATCCTTTAAACAAAATGCTGTGCTTTTGCAAAGTTTATGCTTTGCAAAAATGAAAAAGTTACTGAAGGCATTAACTCTTCAGTGCTGTACAAATGTGGGAAGGATGTGTCCTACAAAAAACTTGCACTCAGATCACCATGGAAATGAATGTCTGAACTACAGGCCTGGGCTGCAAAGTACCATTTCAAGAGAAGGAATACTTTTCAGAACAATTGCTTTTATAGTTTAGAGCTTCTCTTCTGGTTGTACTTCAAGATGCAGAATGACGTAGTAGATATTATTTTATTTATGTGATAAAAATTAGGTGCCTAATATTCACCACACAGTCCTGAGCCCTAGTATGGCCACAGACTGGTTATCTAGACTATTAGCATCAATGAATCACTAAAATTTCTCTTTGTGCAACTTTTGTCACCTACTGAGAGCACATCATGCCTACTCTGTAGGTACTTATCAAAATTAATATGTCTGTGTTGGTGAAGAAAGATTTCTGGCTTCAGATTCCAAGCAGATTATCCAAAGCTCACTGGGTTCAAAGGGAGGTTTTCCATGGTGAAGATTTGAACAAATACTTTAGAATTAACCTGAAATCCTGAAGAGAATTGTTGCTCTTCTTGAAGACATATTTTATCGGTGTCAATCTGGTGTCAAAGTCTTCCATGGAAGCAGACTGGTGAGAAAGCCATCATTAATGTAATTTATTTTTACTCTGCATGAATGAGGAAAACAAAAAATCTATTACGATAGTCTTGTAAAAAAATGAAATTACATTTAAGTGAGTTTTGCTTTACATGTGATGATATGAGTACAAGTTTGTGAGAATGACAGCAATGAAAATGAATAAACAGTGTAATGAAAAATCTGGTGCTCATAAACATCAGTGGAAATTCTCACCAGATTCACATCTAATTGTCTAAGTGTGTTATCTCTTCTCTTTACAAGACATAACAGGAAGCGTGTATAAATTTTTGTGCACAACTCAGCAATACAGTGTGAACTGGAAGTTACATTTCAGCATTTTTAATTAAAAGTATTCACAGCATATATTATATTTTCAATGTCATAGGTACTTCAAAGTGTGAGTGTAGCTCTCTCTTGTGTAGGCTGAAAAGGAAATAATGATGTGTTCTGCACATCAGGTAGGAAATGGCATACATGAAGCAGGTAATTCCTGAAACAGTGCATGTGACACAGGCAATAGATGTCTTTTTTTGCCCCTTCTGTGAAAGCCAGGTCATTCTGTAGAAAGATTTTAGGTCTCATAAGGCAGGAAAAAGACAGCAGTAATGCAGTAATTGAAGCACTTTCATAGACTAATGGAAATCTGGGTTCTGGTGCTACTTAAAAGGCTATTTATGTGAAACAGTAACTGGATTCAGTGCATACACAGTCCACGGAGCAGGGGTTAGAATTTGGATCTGCCCTGCTCTGGACAAGTATCCAACTTAATGCATTTAAAATGTCATTTTCATAATCTCCCTTCATTTTAGTAGGAATCAGGAGCAATCCGTGTTGTTTTGTACTGGCTATCTTTAGGCATCTTCTGCAATAAGAACACTGACCTAAGGCACTTCCTTGCACTCAGAGAATCAGTTATGAAAGCCAAATGCTCAAGGGTGTGGCAATGTGTGGCTTTGAAGTGCCTAAGAAAGAAGCAGATATTGGAAGCTGGACTTTCCAAAAACTTGTTCAAAGCCTCTTCTAGCCCCTGTTCTGTTTATCTCTCAATAGGCATGGGAAAATAGCTCACGGCATCAGGAACAGCGTAGTTTCCTGCGACCTAATATTCAAAATTGTAAACCTACATTCATGCAACGTTACTGCATGTATGACCCTCTTACAAAGTACTGTCTGTTAAGGATAAGACCAACAGAAAATTATACAGATGCTGTTTAGAGTGCAGGAGGAAATATGCTGAAATAGGTCATTATTTGGCCATTATCTATGTAATGCAGGGGCCAAAAATGTTGAAAACAGATTATTTCTCCCTGTGTATATTGAGGAAGAAAAGGTTACCCGAGGATTTCTATGCATTTGGCTCAAGGATGCTGCAATATGAGAACATGTGATTTGTTAGGGAAATCCTATGTGACTCCTCTACAGCATCTAATCAAGTAAACAAGAAGTGAGCTGGAACTTTCTGTACAAGGACTTTTACTGGAATCATTCGGAAGCTTTTGAATATACTCAGGCTTCCTCGGGAGGTTCCCCTCTTGTATTAGATCTGTTGCTGCAGGCATTGTCAAACAAATGAACTTTGAACAGCTTAAGATTTTGGACTTCAGAAAAGGTTTTTCACCCCTTCAGAAGGTCAAGATCATGTAAGCATTATTTCTTTCTCAGTTGATAGACCTTTGCAAAATATGCCTACACTTCTACTTTTAAAAGTAAAGAAATAATGAAATCATCATTTAATAAACTTTTGATCGTAAAAACCTTGCTGATAATCTTCATGTATGATATGAGTGTCTTAAAAAAGCTTCTTTTTGCGTATCTTCACATGTGGCTTTTCAGACGTTCATGCTAACATCTGTCTGTGTTACTAAATCTAAAATGATTCAAACCTTCCTATCTTATTTTAAGCCTTCATCTGTGAAGCTCACCAGTGCATTTCTTTACTTGACTCCAACGAAAAGCACATGGGATCACTGAATCCTGAAGGCTCAAGTCTATCATGATGAAGTTTCTTAGGAGTAGTCAGTGGTAATGTGTTCTTAAAAATTCACAAGCAGAAGACATAAAGAGCAGGATTATTGCTAAAAAAA
>VWZG01010876.1:83022-121564 GCA_013396735.1 Grallaria varia
CCGGGAGGGGCGGAGGAGGGGGTGGTGGGCTGGCAGCCCCGCTAGGATCCGGCGCGGCGTCCGCGGGGATTCTCGGAGCCCCGCGGCTTTGCCTGCCCGCTGTGCCGCGGCTCGGGGCTCGGCGGCGCTGGGGACAGGTGGTGGTGGCGGCGGGGTCGGAGGCGGAGCGGGCGAGTAGCGCGGCTGAGCCTCCCCCGGGGGCGCAGGCAGACCGGCGGCTTCGCTCGCTGCCGCTGCTCGCAGCNAATAAGTAGCACCTTCTTGAAAAATAGAAGGGGAATCCAGAGCCCCTTCTGCGTCTGGGGAGCATCCAGACATGCTGGGTGCCTCGCTGCGCACTGGCTGTACAGGGCTCTGCTGCAGTGGCAGCTTGTGGTGTCTGTTTTGAGTGACTGAATATCTAACGTGTGTAGCGATCGTGCTTGAAAACGATCTCTCAAAGCCTCTGAGGTAGTTCTAGAAGGAATGTTATTCCCTTGCTAAAATTGAACGTAAGTATATCTGAACGAGGCATATCATGCTGCCATGCTGTGTTTTACTTTGTTAGTTATATGCATGGTTTTGGTTTTTTTTCATTGTAGTTGGTAGTGAGTGCTTGGGAAGCTTGGTATCAATGGGAGTAAAGCTCTGGATAGAGGTTATAATCATCTACCATAAGGGAGACTAGGACCATGAGCTGTTGTGTAGGAATTATCACTTTGATTCTTTTCTACAGATTTTCACACTTAAAATCACCATTGCAAAAATAGTCAGTTATTCATATTCCATAATCAAGTCCATGCCCTGTCAAATTCCATTCAGAGAAGCACGAGCATTGGGTAGATTTCTGCTATCTCAAACCCAGCTTGTTATCTAAGACAGTGTGACTTGCCTTTGACATCTCACCTGGAAGTCCATTCTGCCTTTTCTCCTTACTGTGGAAGAATTCTTTAAATTCTTCTCAAACCCTTAGTTCAACCCCACAGCATGAATCCAAACTGTTAATCAGACTTAGCAGGTTTAGTAGCTGTGGGAAAGATTAATGTCTGTGTCATGCCCTGTTCCCTCTCAAATCAGCATGTGGCAATGCCAACTGAGACAGTGTATTTCTTGATGTAGACCCATCAGTGCCCACACGCTTTATATATAAAGCGTTGCACATCCTGGAGGGAAAAATGCATGAGTGCCTTGTTCTGCAGAAAGTCTATGCTTGTTCTTAGCTTGTCAGCCATTGTATGCTGTATGGTTTTGGTGATAAGGATAAGCTTTGATTTCTGTCAAATTCTGTACATAAAGGTAAGCATAGACATAGAAGTCTCCTGGATTTGACTACAATGTGAATCAAGACCCAAACAAAAATTATTTGTTTGATGAGGGGAAGGATTTGGATGTGGAAGAGGCAGAAACAAATTCTGTGAGTAGATCCACAGAACAGTAGTGCCATATCTGCAGTTGGTTGGTATTGCTTCGTATGAGTTAATGGTCATTAGCAGGAGACAGGTCTGCAGGTTACTTCTGATAGGCCTAAGGAATGACACTGTAATGTCAGTAGACTGCAGGGCTATGATCTAAACTGGAAAATGTTGCTGAAATCAAAAAATGGAAAGCTTAAAAATCACTAAGTTGGAGCTGATTTGGAGTATAACTTTAAGGGAGTCACCTGATTTTGTTTATTTTCTGTTTACTAAGTCTTTGCATCCTTTCATCTTATCGCTGTTTCACCTATTCAAACTTTATCAGTGTTATTAAGTGATAACAGTTTCCATTGTGCATTCTCCAAACACACTACTTTAGTCACCTAGAGCACCAGTGGCAAGCACTATCTATGAGTGAGATTGTGCAAAATCCCTTTACAGGTGTGCTGAGGAAAGGAAGGGACTTAACCTTTAGGTGGGGGCATTCTCATAGACTTGCTAAAGGCAAGTAAGGAATACGTGGGAACAGCCATTTGGGTGAAGATGCTCTTTTGAAAGAGAGGAAAACTTTTTCACAGGTGGCAAAGCTGCAGATGCTATTTTAGCAGGTATTCATAGGGCTTTAATTTTCAAGTGCTTGTTGAGTCACAATCTAAGGCTATGAGGTCACATGTATTTCAGCATCATTCAGTTCAGGGCATTAGTAAATTTTCAGAAAATAACTGAGTTTGATAACATCCATAGGTAATGCTAGAACAGAGTCTCTAAATGTAATAAAATCAGCTCTTTTACAGTATTAATATTGTATTGTTCACCAGTGGATGACTGACAGCAAATTTTGTGCCTTATGAGGATGTATTTAAACTCCATTTGTTAGTAAGAATTCCACCTGCAAGATGAAACTGCTAGAAGACTGGCAGTCTAAAACAATCTAGATGTGTATGAATACTGACTGTATCTTGCAGAGTGTAGTGCATCACCAGGCTGATGCAGATGGATTACGTTTTTCTGCAAATGACTTAATAGATGATGTAACCAGGTAAAGAAGGTTCTTTTCCCCTTAAGCTATGTGCTGGAGCTCAAAGAAATGCAGAGGATGCTAAATTCAGCAGTGCTGTTGTGTTCATACTTTTGTTGAATGAAAGCAAAACTGATCTGATACAATTTTAAATTATAGTATGTACTACCTTACAATGTTCTTTTTTGAGATGTTGAAAGACAATGGAAGGGAAGTCAGAAAAAAAGAAATCAGAACACTTCTTGGAGTTAGTTTTGTTTCATTTTCAATAGTACATACTGGTCTAGGATGCAATAATAATTGAAACTTTGGGGGCTTAGATTCAGACACATTAAAATACAGGGATGGTTCAAGTGAAGGGATGTCAGCAGTGAAAGAAAAGGCCTGCTGAAGGAGTTTTAAAGATACTTGCATAGGTGGGAGAATTGAGAACTCAAACAAAATACTAGTGGCTCTTTAAGAGGTGACATTTGCTCAGAGTTAGACATTGATTCATATACAGGGAGACATGGAGAACGGTATGAAAGGCAATTTTACACTGATTACCATAACTAGCTAGAATTAGATGAAATTATTCATGTTTTGGTGTGTCTTTTCCCCTGAGGTTTAGTTACAACTACGTCTTGACTGCTAGACATCAAATTTCTGTATGAAAATAAGAAAAACAAATTGTTTCTGGATAAAACTTTATTGTGATCTATGCTCCAAAGTTATATGATGCATTTTGTTCCATAAATAGTTAAATGTAAAAGATCAAAATAATCCCTGGAAGCAGGACCTAGAGTCCACAGTCCCACACTTCTAGTGAGTGCCCTCTCACAAGGACATGGAGTCCTGCTTCAGCTCACTGGTTGCTTAAGTCTCAGAGAGAAATGTCGTCGACTGGTGAAGTCTCCATCTTGACTTTTCTGTCACTTCAAGTAGTCTCTAGAGGTGGTCAGAGGCGTTCCCCATACCCTAGGGAGTGCTGCAGTGGCTAGGCTGCCTTAGAAAAGGGAGCACTTCTGCTGCTTTCTTTTTCTCTGTCTTTAAACAAAAGCAATGGCTTCTGGAGTTTTTTCCTGTGGAATCTGGATCTGTGGTTCTGTGCATTTTTTATGAGCAGATACAGGCAGAGAGTAATTGCTTTTTGAATCTTGAGTGTCAAAGCATAAGGCAGATGATGTGGCCCTGCCAAAGATGAGACTGCATCTGTGCGTGCTGATGCCTACAAAATTTATCATCACCTCTCCTTCTATCTTTTTTTCCCTCCCTAATACATAGCTGCTGTTAAGTGGGATTTTTGAACGTTTCTTTCAGATGAAGCGTCAAAAATTTGGGTTTTATAGTGCTTGAATGTCAACAGGGATTGCCTTTCAGAATCTTGTATATTTCTACCAGTTATTAGCATGGCAGTGATGAGGGCTGTATAAATTCCTAAATGAGCAGACCTATTTTCTTGCATGCTTTTTGAGGGCTTGAGGGGGAGCTAGGATACAGAAAATACAGAGGTTTCCTGTGTTCTTTCCCATCTTTTCTTCCTGACTTAAATAACAGATTGTTATTGAAATGAATGATATCTGGAGGTTCTTATCTGTCACTGAAAAAAATATCTGGGGACTGGTTTTTGTATGTACCATCATGGTTTTTGCTGATCATTGTTATCCTTCTTCCTCCGGAAAATTTGCAGTCCCTTCGTTTACAGACTGTGGGAGCCCTTCCTGCCCTGTGTCTGTAAGGTACTTGTGCTCCTGCAAGCACCAGAAAATCTCAGCAGGAGATTTTGTCACTTTGCTGCTGTCTGCCTTTCCCTGCTGCTCTCTCTTGGAATCACTCCTAGTAGCAGGTTCCACTGGAAGCAGAAAGTGCTTAAACTAAAAATAGCTCCTGAGCCACTGGTATGAATGCTGGTCAGGGTGTAAGGTTCTGAAGGGCATGTGTCTGCCCTCCTTTCCATGCACTGTCTGGAGCTGGCACTGGAGTGGCTTCACCTGTTGCTACAACAGAACCAGCTTTCCTTTATCCCAGAGACAGAGAACTGCTGAGTTGTCAGCTGTCAAGTCCAAATTATGCCTTTTACCTCAGGGAGCACAAGTTATAAAAGCACGTGTCATAGAAACAAGGGCAGCACTGTAGCAATGCCCTGCTCCTTCTGGCCTCACTTCCTACCCTGCCAAAAATCAGACCCTCAGCACAGCCCACAGCAAAGGATGGACCACCTTTGTTGTCACCTTGGTGTGAGGACACGCTCCCGCTCTCTTGGGCCATGTGTTGTCAGGGAGCAGAATCTCCTTTCTCACCTGCAAACCCAGCATTTTAGGGGCAGTTTCCTGCAAAACCAAAAGCACAGCCTTTCATCCAGCTTCAGCCTGCTGGAATTTCCTTAAGTAGATAAAGTAGCACTTTCTTGAGGTTGATTTTATGTTGCAGCATTTTCAGTGATACTGTAACATTGGTTAGGAAATTACTGTGGGTTTGTGTTTTTGGGGGGCTTTTGAGGCGGGGAAGGCAGAGGGAGAGAGGAAGGATGATTCTGATTTGGTGAGTAACATTATACCAGCGTTCACTGGCAGTGTAGTTTACTGCATTTTCATCATCAGTCAAGAGTACTTTCCTTTGGAATATACATATATTCCAAACATAGAGGTCAATGTTTGTGCTGGTTTTGTACCTACAGCTGCACTGCACTGATAACAGCTATGTAATATTGACTGAACATTGGATAGTTTCATATCAAGGTTGCCTTGTATTTTGTAGTGCCTGATCATGGAATTTAAATAAAGCAATGTGTTTGAATGTTTTCTTTAGGTGATAAACACTGTCTGAAAAGTATGCTGGAACGCTTCTTATGCTTGCATAATTTTGTCATTATTGCACAAGTTGCTTAAAGGTATAATAAAAGTACAAGTAACTGGGGTAGTTGGGGGTGGTTTATACCATCAGTCTGGCTCAGAAATTGACCATGTTTCACTTCTGGGCCTCAGCCAGACATTTAAGATAGATTTGCTCCCTGAATAAATCAGTTATTTCCCTCCAAGAGGAAATGCATGCTCAGTTGACTAGACAGCATAGTTAAGCATTTATTCTGGATGGTGTGGATGTGGCCTATGGCAAGCTTGGCCAGGGTGGTGAGCAGAGCAAGCCATCTCTATCCCAGCTGGCTTTATGCCCTTGAACGTCCCTCACACTGAGCCCTTGGGCATGACACATTTCAGCCTAAAGCTTTAAAAACTGCATTCTCTTAATTTCAAGCACTTTGGACACAGAAGCACATAAAGAGCTGTTTTGGAGCCAGTTAGTGACCCAGACCACTTGCTGAAAAGCTGTCTAGCCCAGACTTGAACAAGGTGCTCTCAAACCGTGTGAAGGCAAGCCTATCTGCAGCATTTATGCTGTGGGTGAAGATACTGCAGTCCATCAGGGTGGTCTGAGCATCTCTGATATTTATGCTTTCTGTACCTTTATAAGCTGCAGTTCAAATTACTTGCATAACTTGGGCGTTGCACGTCTCGCATGCCTTGAGAACACAGATGAAAGGGAAATTTGGATAAGCGGAAAAAGAGGCATGGCTCTGCTCAGCATATGGCTGACCTGGGCAGGCAGTTGCCTTTTGGGGTTGTTTGGTGGTATCTGCCTTAACCTGGCAGCCCTTCTCCCTTCCAAACAGGACTTAGCATGGTCATCCAAAAGCTCTTGTGCCAAGACAGCAGTGCTGCTCATCATGTGATGTAACTCTGTTGGTATGGCAGATCATGGTTTCACCCTTCTTGAACTGGGTGATCTAATGGCCTCTCTTAATGATAAAATCAGTGAGGAGAGAGCTTCGAAATATCTTTCTCAAATAATTGGTTTTAATATTACTGCCAGGTGAAAAGGCTTCTTAAATCAAATGAACTTTGGAAGAAAATTATAGTGGTCAGTATTATAGGTGGAGCTTCTGCAGATTCTAAAGGCCAAAGGTGAATGTAAGTTATAAGTATTCGAATTACAACTAATTTTCACAATAATTCATATTTTGGACCAAGTTCAGCACTTGCAGCAAAAAAGGCGTTTGACCTCTGAGGTTTTACAGCTACTCTGCAGCTAAAACCAAGGAGATAAGCTTTTAAAGTTTAATTCTAGGCAGTAGAAAAGAGATGAGGAGAGAGAAAAAAAAAAGAACAAAACAACAATGTGATTTGTGTTGTAGACTTTGGTGTTGTCGTGAGTTATGTGCAACAAGAACTGAAGTACTGTGTATGTGAGGTGAACATAAATGTCAAGCAAACTCTTATACTCCTCAGGGTTCCTCCTGGTTGTGAGGATAATAATGTCTTGTTCCCTAGAGTTTACCTGTTCCTCTTCCTTTTCCCCTCATTCCCCTGGCTCTGCATGCTTCCAAAGGTCATGGCTGTGGGAAGTCTTTAGTGCACAGGTCTCAAGGCACGTAACTCATAAGTCATCTGCTAGAACAGCATTGTTACAATTCTCAATATAGAACAGCCTTCTCCTCCAAATTAAATGTGACTGGCCTGTCTCTTTTTTCAAAATGATGGGAAATTTTTGGAAGAAGTTATTTTTGACCAAATATTGCTGCATATTTCAAATGACAGAATCAGTCTGGATGTAAAAACTCAAATTCTGTACTTTGTCCCTTGTATATTGTATTTCTTCACCATTAAGATACTTATTTATGTGAGATCTGTCCATGATTTGTACTACTCTAGTCTGACGGTGTAATGTGAACTAAAGGCTTTAATATAGAAAGCCCTATATTTGTAGTGAGCCCAAATTTAGAAGTTTTTTAGGAATGCACTGGTCTTATTTTTTGTCAATCAGTTCACTCCTCCCTTGAAGAATTTTGCCAATACTTAATTAGTTTTACTTTCACAATGTTCACTTTTCAGTGGAGGTCTATTACATGGCATTTCCGGTCCTGTCTTATGTGGTGGGTTAAGTTAAATCCTTTCTCTGTGCAGGTAATTGAGAACTGTGACCAAGTAACCCCGCTGAACTAAATAGTTGCATTGTTTTAGACTTTGCAACAACAGACGATCTCTCAGGCCCAAACTGCTCAAAGTAATCATTTGATCCTGTGTATAAATCGACTTTGTCCTGGGTGAAACCATTTCCACTGCTAATGAATGACTAGTTTTTCTCTTGTGCTGTTGGATCAAGTGCTTTTGTAAGGTAGGTTGATCCATACAGAATAAGTTGTGAGAACTTTTATTTTTGCTTGAGCTGTGATAACTGATAATTTGAATATTGAATGTTTGCCAGTTCCTTCCTGGTATTTCAACTAATGAGTGGTGCAGCTGGTGTTAATATGTGAAAAATATATCCTTGAAAACGTTAGATTCTTGTCTGCTATCCTTTTGCCCTGCTGTATACGTGCCTGCTAATCAGTAGGTAACTCTGGTTTGGAATTTGGGAAGTGATTACTGCGACAGAAGTGGGAGCAAGCACTCAGCATCACAATAGATGCCCGTAGAATTAGGTCACTAACGGGCTTTCAGCAAAATAGTGTTAATTTTTCTCTCTACACACTCAAACAAAGAAGATATATTTATAATTCCATATGTTTTCTGAATGATCCTCTTGCATAGCATTCTTAGCAATGTATTATATATGAGTCTTTTAACTTCAGGTACCTCATGTGACTGTCCAGTTCAGCATTCAGCTTTCCCACACTGAAGACTAAGGACTGAGCTTGTCACAGGCTCTTGCAGTTGGGCTCCTGCCAACAGTGCAAATGTAAGTTTATGCATACCTGTATTCTTAAGCTAGAATTAATCATCTACTTATGTGCCTGCAATATCAAGATCAATATGTGTGTGTATGTGGTTACTGAGACTGATTATCTTGCATAAATCTGCAGTAAGTCAGTCTTAAACAGCACTCTATGGTTTTGAAGTACCCTCTCATCAGAGGGCACAGGTGATCTCTGATAGCATTTAGCTGCTTGTGTCATGGGATTTGAGAGTGAAGATGAAAAAGGTGCTGTGATCTAACTCCAGGTATTTGATGAACTGCTCACTTTAATCATAATTTAACAGGTATTGGTAATAATTGCCTCCAGTCAATCTCTTCTTTTGAAATAATGTGCATTAAGTTTTACCATCTTTAATAATAGTCAGTGGTTTTCGGTTTGTTTTTTTAAATTCTCTAATTTGGAAAAAAAGGATACTTGTCATTTGTATTTCTAATACCTACATGTACTCACTTCTGATCTTTTGAAGTCCTTCTACTGTGGTTTATAAATATTTTCTGTATATATTATTCTAAAGTCAAATATTTACATCCCTGAGGCACAGGCATATATGATCCTTGTACAGATTTAGTGAATAGCACTGAAGTATGGAAAGTTGCAGAAATGTGAAAAGCATAGTACTCTCCAAAGGTATTTTAGGTGGTGCTCTTTTTATAATGCTATATGAGTTTCTAATGACTTGCTTGGTGGTGATATTGGCACAAGCTTTTGTAGAAGACGTTTTCACAAAAGAACAAAAAGTGAGACATTGGTGTTACACACTATGAAATTTACATTAAAGGTTTTGCAGGTCTCTGGATTTAGGCAGGTAAACTTCTAAGAATGTGCTTGACCTTGTGCAGCATGTACTGTGTATCTGGGTGGGCCTGTTAAGATGCACGAAGAGCAGAATTTTTCCTAAGGAGTAGGATACTGGAAGAGAAACTGAAAATAAAGTAAAACAATGTAATTCATGTACAATGCCAAAAGGTTAGTTTTCCAGCTAATGCTTACTTCAGGTTCCCCTCGCCCCCACCTTTTCTCCCCCATGTCTGGGCACCTTAATTTGCAGCTACCAGAGAGACCATTGAGAATTGCTGCATGTCTCTCATTCCAACAGTTGGACTTGCTCAGCACTTTGGAAACAATAGCTGTTTCATTGCTGGGTTGTGAAACAAAAAAGTTAAACTTATCAGCAACAATGCATGAAAAATGTGATGAACAGTCTTCCACAGGAAGAGATTTTTCCATTCCACTGTGTAGGTAATCAGAATTCACTGGTGTCAGAAGCTAATAAGTAAGAAACCCTTCTTCTTTTGTACATTATCTGCCAGCTCAATACTGAGAGCAGTAAACTGTGAGATTTACTAATAATAGCAGGAAGGAAGAACCCTGTTAAGCAAAGATAGAAAACTTCGAATGATTTGTGTATGTAAAATCCGAGGTTGTTTTTTCCTCTCCTCAGCCCTTTTTTATAGTCACCCTTCAGAAGAGAAGGCAAAAAAAAACCAAAACAAAACAAACTGCAGGAGATGAATCTCACTTTTAAGGGAGAATTGAGGGGAAAGGAGCAGATGCAAATTACAGATGCTGTAATGATGATCATGTGGAAGTGATGTGAAGGTGTGAGATGTGGCCTTGAAAATTTCTATTTTGTTTTCTTATTCTATGTGTGAATCACGTCAGGAGAAACTTGTGGAACTGACTCACTCTATGTCCTATTAGAAACAGTCTTAATTTTGCATGAGCTGCTTTCAGTTTTAAATGAGGTGCAGCAACGTTAGCCTTACAGACGCTGTTGTCTCAGCACTTGCTGGTGGGTTGCATACAGAGACTCAATTTAGTGCTTTTCCTAAGTTCTAAAAGAAATTACAGAAAAACAGTGCTTTATTTTACAGCAATTAAAATTATGTGTCCTGGACATCTTGTGTATTGTTTTAAGATGTTCATATCTTCATTGCTTTGTTTCATTTGCTGAGCATTATTTTAATGGTGCAGAGTTTGCTCAAGTGAAGTACTTTTATAGCAGTATTTTCCATTCTGAGACCCTCCATGAATCACTTAAAGAGCTGCTAGTTTTTCTACAAAAAGGAAAATAAAGAAAGTTTCTAATATAAAAAACTCAACCAACACACAAGATGTAAGTCCTTCATTTAGGTTATTCTGAATAAACTTTGAAATATTTTAGTATCTCTCTCTCTCTCTTTTTTTTTTTTTTTTTTTTTTTTTTTTGTTTTTGTTTTTTTTTTTTTTTGTTTTTNTGGTCTATGTTTGAATGCTATTTGAAAGGATTTAGCAGAAATTGAAAACAAAATTTGAACTTTTCTTTGTTTTTCTTTTTAGACAATGTTCTTCCTAAACTGAATGAGCCACGTAAATTATTTGAAATAGAAAATCGGGTGTTAATTTAATTTTAAAACAACTACATCTTGTGCTTTTGGCATGGCAGTAAATAATTTATTTCAGTTAGGACAATGCAGTTAAGGAAGTGCTGCATGTTTGTAGAGGGGGTAACATCAAGGAGCACACTAAAGCTGCAGTGAGACTCTGTTTCTTAGCAGCTGCATGTCTGCTAGAGGGGTAGAAAGGATAACATGAATGAATCAGTTTATATTGAGGTACCGTGCTGCTACAAGATCTACAAGAGGACTGTAAGTCCTTTGAAGGGACCTGAGGACCTCTGTGAGAGAAGCAGAGTGGACAGGGAGGAGCAGCATTAGCTTAATTAGCTGGATTAGATGCGCCTGCATGACGTTCGGGTCTATGGCTCCAGTGAAGGCTGTGTACAACAAGAGAATGTGCAGGTACTGGAACCATGAGCAAGGGTGCATGTGGTAGGAAGAATGAGTCCATGTGCATGCTTGAAGTGCAGGGTTAATATTAACTTCTTACAGCCTGGGTATATGAGAGTTAATTAGGAAAGAGATGAGCTCTGGTGTGTGTCAAATGTAGAAGTCAATATTTGTATTTCTGAGTACTTGAGATTAATTTCTAAACTTTGACGCTTTCAAAGGAGGATATGCATGTATATGCATAAGTGAAAAACTTGAGGGAAGTCAGGTACAGCTAAAACAGCATGTGAAAAAATAAAGAAGTACAACTGCTATCTAATTACACATGGACAGACTTCTTCTGATAATGTCATACTATATTGTAGACCTTCCTTCTTTGACAAGGTTGGAAGGGGAATGGCGGCATTCACAGCCTACTTGGGAGCAGAGCAGAGAGGAAAGTGTTTGCCCACCCCAGTGGGTGGGTGATCTACACATAATATCATGCTGCAGTATGTCTTCATGTGATATGTCAGATACCTACTAAGACTGGAAATACAGCAGGGCATGAGAGCTGTTTAAATCTCAAGGAGGATTGCTACAGTGGGGATTTACAAGAAAAGATAGATCTATAGTTTCAGGAATTGCCCATTTTCTTGATTAGTTAAAAAATCAATTTATTTCTCGTAAGCAACTCTCATTCCTTACATTCACTCTAAAAGGATAATGCATAAGTATTGCTCATTTTTCTCACTATATTTTTTTAGTGTGAAAGCCACATTTCAGCAATCTATTTATATGCTGTTTGTACAGGTGAAGACAGACTCTCTTTGGATTTGGTTCATTGTACCTTAAAATAATGCAAATAACACAGGTTTCATTGTAAACAAGGAAGGATTCCAACCCTTGGGTCATTGCCAGCTCCTTTGAAAAAAACACACTTGGAATTACTTCAGTAATTATCAGTATTCTCTTACAAAACTAATTAGGCTTTTCCTGTGATGGAAAGAAGATTAAAGGTCATATAGTTCAAAATAAGTTTTTGGACATCGCCAGATTAAGGAAAATAAATTCTTTCATTAATCAGGTCAAATTCTTTGATGCTTATGAATTCATAAGGACACACAAGCTAAAAAGAACCACTAGTGACAGAATTATGCAGATCACATGACTCTTGTAAGGAACACCAGTTTTGTTCTGCAGTCCTTTTTGTGAAGTTTGAGTGGTGTGGTCTGGCCCTTGACCCTCACATTGAGTAAAGTGCTGTTGACATTGTGGGCAAACAACATTCTCCTTTGAAGACTTGCTGTCTTGAGAACTACACAGAGGTTAACAGTACCCCCAAAACTAAAATGTGCTTTGGAATAATTGGTTTGTGTTTTGTTTCAGTTATGTGTCTGTAAACTGCAGTAAGCGCTGGAGTAGGGGGAACCCTCTGTGTATTTTCATTGGATTCTTGCAAAAAAATGTAGGTGCACTTGTTTCTACATTTTGCACCTGTATTAAGTATTGAAAAGATGTAGTGGGTAGTTGTCATGGTCATGATGAAAGGTATTTTCTGTTTATGCAAAGTGATCAGTGCCGTTGCTCACTGTGCTTATTCCATGCTGTGTTGCAAAGCACAAGAATTCAAGGAAGTGTATCAACCATGAGGTCACCAAATTCAACCATATCAGGAAATATGTGTAACTGTATCAGATTTACACAAATACATCCTTCACCTCCATGCAATATTAATTTGTCACTTGTAGTAAGTACGAAGAAAATTCTTGAATGGGTTAAAACGTCAGTGTGTAAATTACTCTGAGCTGTTTCCTTCTCCTGCACAGCACAATAGCCTAAAAGATCAAAAGGTCTCTTTCGGCCAGTAGTGCCCCTTAACCTTCACCCTGTTGCTTTGTTCTTTGTTCAGATGATTAGGTGTTTTCCATCTGCATCTCTATGGGAGAAGAATCTGTGCTTGTTAATTTGAGCTGGCTTCCTAAGGAAGTTGGACTTATCTGATAATGCATTTTCTGTCCCCTTTACCCCTGCAATAACCTTTGGAAAAGCTGCTCAGGTTTGGTTCACTCAGGATGAGGTGAGGTCCCAGCATACTGTGTCCTTACAAGCTTGATGAAACCCTGCAGCTGGATGGAGAAACTCTGCTGAGGAAATGGCTGCAGAGTGAAGTCAACCTTTACTGGACTGCAATCCAGACCTCTCTAGTGTGCCTTCTCTAATGTCTAATAAGGCTTAGGGATAATCTGTAATAACATTGGCCTAATATGTAACAACAATAAATCACGAACAGGCTTGCAGATATCCCAAAACATATTTAGCCTATTTTTGGTAGTATTCGGGTTCACTGTGTTTCTCAGAAGAGTTTGTGTTTTTGTTGTTAGCATCTGGAGAGCAGTGCTTGTGTTCCTAATAGTGATGGATGTGCTTGTATTGAATCATGTGCTCAATGGCTAATTGATATGGCAAGGACTTCCAAATTCGGGAGTTAGACACACAATTTTCCTTTGCAAGTGTCTTTGTTCTTCTGAAGATCTCATGCTAGGAACATAAAATGCAACATCTGGCTTGGGGACCACTCTTAGGTGGGGTATGCTGAACAGTGTGTGAAACAATGACTCCAGCAGGACTGAGTTTTTGAATTAGCATACAGTTTAATTGAAAACAGGCATAATTCAGTGAGAGCAGAAAGCAAAGTGTGAAAAATTTGTATTTTTCTTGAAAAACCAAAAGATGTAGTCTAATAGGTTACCTTTTAATTGCAGTAAAAATAAATCATCAGTTCCTAAAGTGTCTTTTTGCTTTGTTCTGCCCTTTCAGTTCACTGCTCTGACTGACTGCTCCATCTCTTCAGTATCACTGTGCTTTTTTTCTCTCTAGCTCATCTGTTCCAGCAGGGATCTTCTTCACAGTGGTCGTTGTCTTATTCTTGTTTGGTGGGGTTTTTTGGCTTGCAAGAATAACCTGAGTGAATTTTACTTTCCAAATCCTTCTCAGAATTTTATCCCTTGCTATTTGATGTCTGTTTTTGCTATGTATTTGACTTTCTTTCAAAAGACAAGTCCTAAGGGTCTCAGTTTCTGTGTGTGTGTTGTGCTGTCCAGGTGGTACTAAATGCTTTTGTAAAATCACCCTTGAGTTGCGGCACTTGTTCATGGATTTGTTGTCTCATCTCCTTGCCAGATGAGAGTTCGTCTCATGCTAATTCCTACCTGGAAATACCCAACAACTCTCCCAGTCTGCAGCTGGCGTATTTGTATTTCCACTGTCTAACCATCCTGGGATCAGAAAAAAAGGAAGAACTGGAATTACTGGAAAGCAGATGCAGCTGCGAGTTGGCCTTAGAACCTGAGAAAGTTGAAATACTTTGTCTGGGGCGCACCTTTAGTCTTGTTGATAAAATTTTTTGCTGAAAGGCTAGCCTCTGTAGATGGTGCTTCTGACCAGGAAAATGAATTGATGAAGTGTTAATCCCTATGTTGTGTGTTGTGTCCTGACTGCTCACTGCACCATGCAGAGCAGAGGCAGGCTGAGGTGGCTGCGAGATAACTGCAGTGGTTTCCCAGTATCTCAGAGAAGATGCTGCTGTTTGGCAGCAGTGAGGAGGGAAATTTTCTCCTTGTGCTTGACAGGGAAAAAACCTAACAAAACAAATGTCTCATGGGACTGAGAATTTGGCCTTGTGTACTCCTCCACATTTACTGAATAATATATTAACACCCGTCTTTCTTTCCTTTTCTTCCACGGCAGATTAGGAGAGAGCATTTCATGCAGATAGGCAGCTTGAATTATTTTATCAGTTTTTAGAAAGAGAAATAACAGATTCTTAAATTAATTCCTCAGAACTGGGGAAAGCCAGATTCCCAAATGGGATTCAGCCTTCATTTATAAACGAGTTTTAGTGATTCATGTCCTGTGAATCTTTTATAAAGTGGAATGGTGCCATGTTATAAAACAGAGAGGGAAAGCGTGCATTTAGATTACTAAAGATTTTTGTCTCAACTTTGGAATTTTTTTAAGGATGTGGAAGAATGTACTCTATTGAAAAAGAGCCAAACTCCCTCAAATAAATCTTATTAATTCTAGTTTCATTTTTTTTATTATTCAGCTATCTTTAAAGTCAAAGAATGAAGGCTGTGGGATCAGCAAAGCTATTCTAAAGGAAGCCAGTTCATCTTCTGTTTCTGTGTTCATTGCCTTTACTGTCAGCTGTACTGGCAATTTGCTTGGTTTCCCAGAAATGTGTACTTCTGGCATGGTTTTTCAAATAGGGGAATTTTTTTTGGAAGCTTTCTGTTGGCAAAAGTAGGATGTGTAATTTGATATATGTATTTTTATCTGGATGTAAGTGTGTTTTCTTTCACTTTGAAGGTTGAATTAGTATCTTTGGGCACAGACAAGTAAAATGAGCTTTCTCCACCTGCTAAGCAGAGTAATTTTTCTTATAGCAATAAAGTTTGGTCTAGGCACATACTTAGCACCTGCATTTCTGCCTGCCTATTGGGAATTAAGGCTTTTCAGTACTGCCAAAAATGCAGACTCTCATCAGTCTTAGCAGTATTTTGGTGGTGTACTATGTAATTTTCCTTGAGAGCTTTTAATGTTCTGCTTGGTGGTAAATTACTATGATGATACCTTTAACTGTGGAGAAAAAAAATTGTTACTTGAGAAAATTTATTGGCAAACTGATTTCTTCTATTGTGTTTAATACATACATTTTTACTTGTTTCATGGTATCCTCTAGTGTTCTCCATTTACAGTTTCCCTAAAGCTTTGTATAAGCTGACTTTTAAACCATTTCTTTTCAGGTATCTCCTTGTGGAGCACAAACATATCTATGAAAACTGCGGCAACTAATCCTCAATTCATAGACATGTTTAAAAAACAGATCTGGAGGCTCATGACTGTCAGATCAGACTGCAGGCAGAAAGCAGGCCAGNAGAATTGAGCCTTTGGTCAGCTATGCTTTAGTAAAAAAAGATACACAGAATCAGTTAAGCCAAGAAATATGTAATAAGAAATAGTCAGACATACCAGTTATTTTCTGTTTTTCCCTTTAAGAGGTTAAGTCTAAAGAGGCTGGTAATGTGTTAGCTGCTATCCTTTACTCAGCTCATCACAGAACCTTTAACCTTTACAGCTGACAAGGTTTTGAAGCAAAGCTGTCCACAGATATTTTCGCAGGCACATATTCTTGTTTTGGAGTACCATTTCCTCTCTTATCTATCTGATCTCCAGTAGGTGCACTGTCTGTGTCAAAACATCTTTAAAAGTAATTTAAAAATCCATGGTGGATATTGAGCTGTTCTATATATTGGCCTTCAGCTGTTGGCTTCAGTGAATAGGAACCTGAATCTAACTGTTCCTTTGCTACCTTACCGGCATAAAAGGGATTTTAAAGTTTCTTCTTTCTGACCTCAGGCACAAGGGTGTTCCTTTGCATGACATAAAGCCCTGGGCAGAAGTCAGGATGTCCCCATGTACTGTAGCATTTAGCAGTTATTATGGAATCTTGCTTTTAGTAGCATCTCTAAAATATGGGCGATTATATCCTGAAGCCTGTCATGCCTTTGCTGTCAGCATGGCATGAATTTGCATGCAAATGTTTTTTGTATACACACACAGTGTTGTTCCTTAGCATAGATTTAAGGGAGGTTCTTTCCTTATTTGAAAATTTCAAAAGTGAAAGACCATTTCAGGCAAGGCCTTTGAGATGAATTTGCTGTGCAAATACACTCACGCTAAGTCAGGAGGTTTGCAGTCCATTTGAGGGATGAGATTGGAGTCTGAAGTACAAAATAAACAGCTACGTGGCAGCTTTATACAGTATCCGGGGCTGGATCACACACCAAAATTGAGTCAACAAGGTCTTGAATGTTGGGAGGAAGCAAATACGGCATGAGCTGTGTAAACACATACTACGCATAGGTTTGCCTTAGGAAAGTTCCTTCACTGTGCTTAATAATGCTCAGTCCTCGGGGCAGAGATACTTCAAAGCTGTGGATATGGCAGTTTTGGTTCACAGAGACATGTTTGTTCCAGGAATGATCAGAAATGTAGAAACTGAGACTGGGAAATAGTGGGGGAAAAAAACCCAACAAACTGGTATTCTTAAGGGAGGAGCTATTAGAGATCTGATATCAGTCATCTTCTCTGTAAGAGGTTACTGCAAGGCCGAGGATAAACTGTGCTTTGTCTCCTGGAGGTAGGACAAAGTAATGTGCTTAAAATGGAGCAAGAGATAGTTGTGGAGCACATTTGGAACAGTGATGATAGTGCCAGTGAAGTGACATGAGTGCATTGCCCAAGGAAATTAGATTCTTATGGGATGTGCCATTGCTGATATTTTTTTTTTTTGAGATGGACAACTGTTAGAAGTGGTTTAGTTGCAGTTGCTCTGTCTGGTGGAGACAATGTGCTAGCCCCCTTCATACTATTTTTTGAAAATAAAGGCTTGCAGTGTAAAGACATTTGCACTTAGTACCAACAGCTCCTGTTGAGTTCCAGCCAGCCAGTAAAGACTTTGCCTTCCTCTGATGATGTTGAGCTTTCTTGTCCTAAATAAATATCCCTGATTTTAGGAGATACTCTCAAGAATACATGTGCCTAGAGGATAATACACTTTTCACGTATTTTAGGGTAAGGAAAAACCTTCATGCCTTGTTTGATTTGTCTTGAACTGATGGGAGGCAGCTTTCATCCAGAGGAAGTGAACTTCCCATCTTTTAAGTACTTTAATTATTTTGTAACTTTATAATTGAAACAAGCCTATAAAAGGGAATCTTTTCTCCCCACTAATAGCATTTAATTATGTGACACAAGGCTTTTATTTGCCAACTTTTTAACAAGTTATAAAATGTGTATGAAAAGACAACAGCCAGGGACTCTACACTTCTTACGAAAGATTGTGGTTTACAAGACACTCATCATGTCCTGCATAAGAATACATGGGTTCCCTTCTGTGCCTTACTCTGAATCAGAAATTAAAACTGTGCTTGACTTAGGAGAAGTTGTTATGACTCGTATTTCTTGTAATGCGCTGCAATGATGTTACTCTTAAAAGTTCTGCAGTAGGAGGACATCTCAGTATGCTGTGTATTTAAAGAGATGCAGAAAACCAGGTTCTCTTAAAACACACAGACACATGTAGTTGCTGAATGTACCTGGCCTGGCATGACCAAACAAGTTTTGCATAACCCTACACTTAATTTGTTTGGAGGACTGAGGTTAATGTGAGAGGCTTGGGATTTAATTAACCTGACAGGGCAGTTTTCTCTCCAAGTAGCATCAGTGGTTTCCCTTTTATTCTTTCCTTGACTGGCAAAAGGCCAGCTGATAGGGGACTGTCAAGTGGTTGTGATATAGAACTTGAAATTTTGATTTTGCACGTTTCTGCAAACTGGAAATAGTCTTTGAAGAAGTCCCAGAAACATAAAATTTACATATATGTCGCAAATAGAAATCAGTCATATTATTCATGTGACTCCCAGATCTGTCTGAGAGGTCTTCAAATTTTATAAGAAGTTAGAGCTTGATGAACAAAGTTCAGACTTGGAGGTAACATCCCATATTCTCATGAGTAACACAGACAAATACAGTAAGATGAACTCTGAGATGCACCAAAATGTAGTGGAGGACTTCAGGCAAAGATTTTATTTTTTTTTTTAATGTGCTGGTGGGTTCTTGATTCATCTTTACCTGAACATGGATTTGTCAACCTCTGCTCTTGATCGGCTTTTAACAAGTCTCGCAACATGGATATTACAGATTAGGAATATATTAAAAAAGAGGTAGTATATCTTAAATTAGTGTGTTTTTAGTGAGGTTTTCAGGTGGCTTGAGAACATGGTGAAATTAAAATAATTGTTAAATTTTAAGGGTGTTTCTTCCCTCCAGATGTAACAGTGGTCTTTACCATGGCATGTCTTTCATCTCTGGTGTGCCTGGATGTTGCCTTCAGTCTGGTTATTGCAGATCAAGAGAAGAAAGACAAGTAGCCTCATGTGAGCAGCCCTGGATTATTTAGCATAATGTTGATATGTTTCTCCTGACACAGTGCAGATTGGTGAGGGACAGAAGAACATTTCAGGAATTCCCAGCTCTCCCCTGAGGGAGGATTCCTTTAAAAAAAATTATTAAAAAGTGCATGGTTGTACTGCAAGGATGGGGAAGCATACTCCTGGTGGCACAGGGGACTTCAGTGAAGAGTGGTTTCTTTCAAAATTACAGACAAAGGCTTTTAGACAAAGTCTGTTATTTGGACAAGGATGCTTTGGAAGAGATTTCAGAGGCAAGGTCAGGAGCATTTCAAAATAGGAACCTGGACAAAATGGGAACAAAACTACTCTGCAGGACAGGCATGCATGGCCATGTTCTAATATGAAAATGGCCCGGTTCCTGCTGATGGTTGCTGAGAGAAGGCCTCCTCCTGCACGGGAGTTATGTCTCTGTGAGGGTGCTCAAGTCTTCAGAGATTTCAGGTAGCAGGAAAGTGATGCACCAGGGACTGACTGAGCTTTAGGATAAGCTTTCCTGCAATTTTTCTCTTTGAGAACAAAAACTGATGTGTGGGTGGAACTGAATGTGTTCCCGTGGTCCTGCTGAACAGCTGAACTTCTTTTTATAAAACGTGAAACCCATTTATCTTCAAAGAACACATTAAACATATTATTCTAGAGAATTTTTTACCTTTATGTCAGTAGTTACAGCAATAAGTGTCTTTTCATAGAGGAATGGCTCACTTTTTTCTTTTTTCCCCCATTACTTTTACTCCAGGCATTATTATTTGACACTGGTTTGAACCAGTGATCCTGGGTGATCAGATCAGGTTCTGCAATGTCTCAAGCATCCCACAGGTTCGAATAGTAGCAATGTGAAAAGTGAGAAGAGGAAAGAAGAAAACAGGTGGTCTCTCCCATCTCTTTTACTGCAAAAATGAATCAGGGGACATTTATATTTCCATTCACAGTATACAAGACCCTTCATGAATGTGACATTTCATCTAAATTGGAGAGGCATATTCTAGTGGACTACCCTGCCCTGTCTGTTCTGTTCTGGTATCCTGGATGATGCCTGTGGACCACTGGATTTTACATGTCTATGATTCTTGAGGTTATGTTTGAGATGTCTTACTGAAAATGTATGCATCAAGGAGTTCTCGGGACAGAGAAGGCTTGCTTGACAGATGAAGGAAAAGGAGTGGAAACAGTACTGAAGTAGGAAAGTAGACGGAACAAAATGTGGCATTTGTGGAGTACCAGCTCTAGCATTTATAAGAGGGTTTTTTATTATTTTTGTGTTTAATTTTAGAACTGACCGGCTTGTTGGAAGATGACGTTTATTCCTGCTTAAAGTCGCTGTTCTGAATACAAACAGTAGAAGAATGTGGAAGAATTTAAGCCTTCGCTGCCTTTTAGCACTAGCTGTTTTATTCTTAAGAAGCTTAGTATATAGCCAAGAGATAGGTGAGTCCATTCCAATGTAATTCCCCAACTACTTTTTCTTTGTAGCTTTGGTACTAACACCTTGTAATTATATTGCTTTCCTACTATATGTATGTTCAGAAACCATCAGCTCCATGGCCCCACACCATCCCAGGGATGGAGGTAATGCCAGGCCTGGTCTTTACTTTCCACCACCCAGAAGCATCTTGTAAAACAGTGCAAAACTGGGTGTTAAATTCTCCATAATGCAAGTGATGTTCTGCATATGCAGTTGGTGTAAATATCTGCATTGAAACATTCTTGCTGTATATGCCAACTCTCTTTGATAATTTCACACATTATCATTAACTGCCCTTCTGTCATTAATTGCCCTCCATGTGTGATGGTGGAGGAGACCAAAAAACTCATTAAATTTGTCATCAAAGCTTGTGGTTTTGCCATTGGCCCAAAGCCTGCTTGTTAGGCTAGGCAAAGAATGGATATTGTGGAAAGAGACAGATGGCTGTGTTATGCTCTCAAGTATAAACCCAGATCTTAGGTACTTGTAGAAATTTGAGAGTCTGGGGATGTCTAATCAAACTCACAAATCATTCAACAGTTTTAAAGTTCTGGTCAGACACACATGCAATAAAAATGCAAACAGAAGGGCTATAGATCTGAACAATAGCAATTGTTTTACAGTTGCTTACTTTTAACCTGCAGTTTGTGACTGTATTTCCTATATGATTTCAGGTTCTCTAGGGCATCCCCAGAATTTGAAATGTGTAACGCACAATTTACACAAAATGATCTGTACTTGGGATGTGTCTTACAGAAGAAGACATGAACAAACTGACTTTTGCTACACTATGAAGTAAGTACCACATATACCTGGTTGAAAAATACAAAATTGTGATGAAAGTACAATTTTTCCTTAGTCTCTGCCCATGGAATTTGTGATGCTATTGTTTCCAAGCATCTCCCCATCAGTTTTCCTTGGATGGTGCTCCCTCCAGGCCCTGTTAACTCAGGCAATGGCAGGCTTTCTGGCAAAGTTGTTCCACGCAAATGAGTTGGCTGACAAAATCTGCTTGCTCTTTTCAGAGGACTGGAAGATGCTCTTATTTACTCAGTCTTCTCTGTGTGTCTGCCTATCCCTTGCTTAGAGTTTTCATGAGGGATATCTTCAAAACAAGTTCAGTCCAAAAGGAAATGAGAGTTGGAAGCGGCAAATCCTGATGTTCTGGGCCAAAGCAGTAGAATATATGACATAAGTGTTGAGATTCATATGTGGAAAAACAAGAAAGATCTCTTGATGGCTGCTTTACAACCTTTATAAATTTTAAGCTGTCTAAAGAGCATTGTATTAGAGGAAACGTAAAAATTATGTCACAATTAAAATAGCTTTCCCAAAGTGAATGTGAGTTGAGAATTTTGAAAGAAGTTAGGAAAAAACTCTTAAATCTTCTGTGTTTTTTTCACTAATGAGAACTACCTATTCAAATCCCCATGCAGTGGATCTGCCAAATACTTATCATGTGCTAGGGATGAGTTCAAATCCATTCTGCATCTTGATCCTGCCCCCAGTCCAGATATTTGTACTGTCTTTTTTCCTGTAAGTTCTGCAGGCGGCCCAGACTTTTCCTTGGGGTCCCAGAGCTTGGCTGCACTTAGTCCACCTACATGCTTGATTTTCTGTGTCTCATTATTCCTGCTGCATTGCCAGCTATCACTTCTATTAAAAAAATAAAAACAGTCCATACATGTGACATAGCAGCCAGGGTTCAGGACTGCAGAGTTCATGAGGTACTACCCCCTTAACGAAAACAACCATGTAGCTGCTGCTGTTTCTCCTTAGCAAAGCAGAGCAGGCTGGGGTCCCTGCAGCAAAAGAGGATGAGAGCTGAGCTTAGTGCAGACATCCCTGAGGGAAAGAGGTTTTGTTTTTCAGTTGCCCAAACATGCTCTAATAATATCTCAGTACAGAAGAGGAATAGTCTTTCTGAGCACTCAAGTCTCAGCTGGCCTTCGCTAGCCTGAAGTCTTGCGTGAATCTGAAAAGTTCAGCCCAAGCTCTTGACTCCAGCTGATGGGAGCTCCAGGGACCTGTTCCAGTTCTTAAGTGAGTAACAGTGCCTCAGCAGGAAGTCTGGCATTGTTCTCTTTGCTTTCCTTCCTCCCATCATTCCCCTAAGAGGAAGGTCTGGATTTTTCCAAACTTTCTGCCTTTCTAATTGCATATCAGTGATAATGAGCAGAGGGACTTGACCCATCCATTATTGGTTCCTCTATATATCTGCAGCCTCAAGACAAAAGCCAGATCACATTGTGCTGAGCACTGCACAAACATTAAGCACAAACTGCATTTTCACCTGGGATCTTAGCAATCCTCTCTCCTGCCCTCTGCTCTTTCCCCATAAACTGAGCAGCTGAAGGGAACTAAAATATTTGTTCTAAGATACAGACACAGGTGGTAAACCTGCTCCCATATGCCACTGCTCTGAGAAATAATTGAGGGAGAGAGAGTCAGAAAACTTCAAGGGATGGGGAGACTTAAGTTTGGGATTTTATTGGGGTTTTGGGGGGTTTGCTTGTTAATTTTTATTTTATTTTGCTTATTTTTGAATATTGATTCATGGTGACTGTAGGTTTCAGAAATATGTCTTTTGTTGGCTTCAGGTTCCACCATGAGAGTTTTAGATTAGATATTAGGAAAAAGTTTTTCACAGAAAGGTTTGTAAAACATTGAAACAGGGTGCCCAGGGAAATGGTGGAATCACCATCCCTGGAAGTGGTCAAAAAACATGTGTTTGTGGCACTTGAGGACATGGTTTAGTGGTGAACATGGTGCTGGTGCTAGGTTGACAGTTGCGTTTGTGATGATCTTAAAGGTATTTTTCCAAACTTAACAGTTCTGTGATTCTATGATTTTCATCCAAAAGTCAGGTTTTCATTTTGAAGTGTTCTTTTAACTAGGTAGTTGCATTATACAACTAGCGCACAGCCTATCACAGCAATGAAAGTGACTTGAAAGATGAGGAAATGCCTGTTAATCTGGTCCTAACCAAAGCCCATGCAAGTCTCACTCCTTCACAAACTTGATATGGAGCGCTCTGTTTACTAGAGAGAGTTTGTATTTTATTAGTGTCCAAGAATATGACTTAACTTGCCTTAGCTGCCTATCAGCTGAAATAACTGCTTAATCCTCTCTGTGTTTTCAGTGACCTCTCCCCTCCAGTGTGTTTTAAAACTAAGGAGAAAATGGTTGAGATTCCAGTTCCAGAGAGCTCCAGCACAGTGACAATAACCGCAAACAGCATCTCTGGAACTGCTTTAGCTACCGAAGAATTTGAAATTCACAAGAAAGATGTCTGTAAGTATCAGGTTTACTGTCTGTACCAAAAGCCCTTATATGAAGTTTAGCAATTCTCCAGATGTGTATATACTTGCAGTTTTCTTTAACAGTATTTCCGTATGTAAAATGTTGATAAGTTGAGTCCATATGAAGCTACCATGCGTCATAGATTTTTTTTCTCTAATCCTTCAGAGCAGATTATAGCAGAGAAATCAAGGGCAGAATGTAAGGAGAAAAACAAACTGCAACACTGTTACATTCCCCACTCTTATGTCTTAGTTATAAATTAAGAAGGAATTGCAAACAAATTCCCACTATGCACACTGAGGTCCCTGCATGGAGTGTAAAGTGCATTTGGTCAGACCTGACTTGGGAAAGGCAGAATAAAATTTCTAGTTCCTGTTCTTCCAATTTGTATGCTACAGAATCAATAATTTATTCCTGCAATTTCACAACACTTCAAGGGAAATTGTATCATATGTCACTCCTGACAGGATCATATTTTCTTAAAATTTGCCCAGCTTACTCATTCAGCTGTATATGAAACTGAGCATTTATTCTTGGAAGTTGACTGCTTCATATTGGAGTCATAATAAATTAGACTTTCCCCCACTTTTTTCCATGCAAAGGAGGAGGTTATATATTGAAGATGGCGCTGCCACCGTCTTCCATGCTTGCTCTAGGCTTTGATTTTGGTTTGCTTACTTACCCCTTTAGTGTAGTCAGATTCTAATGTCGGTAGCACTTCTTATGCATGCTTCTGTTTACAGTTAGGAGTAGCTCAAGAACTTTAACAAAATGCAACTCACAAATATTTGGGCAGCACACTGGTTCTCCAGGATCTTGCTGACTCCAGGCAGGCTGAGTCTCACAGGTTCATCACGAGTTATCGTGGTCAGTGTGTTGACTGTGCTGAACACTTTGCAGGGTCTCACACCCATGTTCAGGACTGAATTGAATGTATCGCACATTTTAAAAGTATGTTTTATTCCACAGCAGGCCCAATGAACTGCCATAACCCTTGTATTACCATAATTCTTCCCTGCTTCTCAGTCTCTTGCGTCACCACTGCCCATTCTGTTTAAACTTCTGTTTAAACTCCCTATTCTGTTCACATAATGATTTCATGCCTTGACTACATTTTTTTAGTTTAAAATCACTTTCCCCATGATCGTCTTCAGACATTCATTGTGAACTTCTTCCATCCTGTGCTTCTGCTCTCCTTTCTCCCTACTCTGGCCTTTTTTTGCAAATCCCTGCTTCCCTACAGGTGTCCAAAACCTTATTCTCTTGGGGATGATTTTCCATCATCCTTCCTAGAAGTGTTCTCATGCGCTCTTCAAAGACTGTCACCATGTTTCCTTTATCTCTGCAGTATTGAATGAAGGTTGTGAAAGATCGTTGTGCAAGATAGGATATCTTCCTCAATATGCATTATAAAGAGTCATATTCATGACCAGTTGCTTGCATATCTGCATGCTGAGATATCAACAGAAAATGCTACCTGATGATTCATCAGCACCTGTGCTTTCCTGAGAACTTTCATGCTCAAGTAATGACAGAGCCCATCTTGTTCTAATTACAGAAATAGAGTTACATGTTTGTATGGCTACTAGCCAGTTCAGAGCTGAGAGATGTGGCTGTCAAACACCTGTAGGGCTATGTGGTAGTTTAGATTTCTGTGTTGCTGACTAATGACTTGAATATGGGTTTCTTTCTTCCTGTCTTTTTCAAGCGTTTATTCCTGTCACTCCACGCATTCTTAGTTTAAAGCCTGACTTTTCAACTTCCACATTAAATATGAAGTGGAGTGATAATGGATCAGTCTTCCCATACAGACTGGATGCCTTTTGGCAGATTCAGATACTCCGAAGAGAAACAATGGAAAAAGTCACAGAAGTAAGTCCTTTTATGATGAATATATATACTATTTTTGCCCTTGGTAATATTCTGGGAGGTCATTTGAAGAAAGCTGAGAATAATGAAGATGGTAGAGCCTTGCAGAGCCTGAGTGTAGTCATGCTTCTAGTAGGTAACTTCTTGTTAAGTTTCAAAGTTATGAGAACACTGACTGCTGTATTTTCAGTACTAAGTCACACCATTTTATTTTTTGACTAGTACAGGAATTTCTTAATTAGAACCTGATTATGAATTTGGCAGACATTTTACACCATCTTCTCTACTTCTCCAACAGTGTCTCAAGCCTTGGTGGTCCTTGAATGCTCAGCTTACTTTCTCTTGTTTTTCTGTTACCACAGTTCTTCCAAGCCAATTTGTAGATCTGTTCTCTAAATTCTAGTAATGGAGAAAAAACCAAAATGTGCAGCCTGGGACTAATATTATTAAAGTTTCATTTTGGAAAATTTGGAACATTTCACTGCCTGGGAAAGGCCCAGGATACTGGGATGCAGTGTATACCTTTTTAAATACTTGGCGAGCTTCCTGCTCTCCCTCAAATGTCTGCCCTCTGGTATTTCTGGCTGGCAGTCTACTTGGCTGGTGGGCTGTTTAGCAGTTTAGGGTTTTGTCCAAGTAAATTCACAGTGCAGCTGAAAGTTAGGTGGGACACTCCAATAATCTATCAGGATTTTATTATTTCGTTCACCTAGTTTGCCATTGTGTTGACACCTGGGAGATTATATGTCATTACTAACAGTAATGTGTTCATAAGCCCTGTCTTGGTTATTATTTTGGTGTAAAAACTTTGCAGGTTACATACCACTCAAAACTGACTCATGAAGACGTCATTCTTTCTTGGAACTGGACATCAGATTTGCCTTTGGAGTGCATGTCACACTATGTGAAGATTCGCTGTTACATTAATGCAACACAGTTTGTTGGCCTCAAGTATTGGAGTGACTGGAGCCCAGTAGAAGTGGTCCCTGGTATGTTTGTTCCCTTGCCACCACATGATCTTTGATTTCTTTGACAGAAGTAAGTCAAAATTGGAGGAAAAGCATTAGGCGGCAATGAGTTGTTTTGATTAGAGAAATAATGCAATCACTAGTTAATGAAACCTAGTAAGTATTTATTTGTATGCATTTGAGTTCTGCTTAGTCACATTTTAGCTGATCAGCACCATGTTTACAGCAAATTATTCATATGGGTTGTTTGGTTGTTTGTTTTGTTTTCTCCCTTCTCTCCTAGGAAAAGATACTGATCCCAGTGGGAGTGGAGTGTTTCCTCTGGACACTGTGGTGGCAGTAGGTTCTAACGTGACATTTTGTTGTGTCCATGAAGAAGGTCAGAACATAACAAATATGACTTATGGATCAAAACCCTACCCGATGTTACAGCTGAGCAGTCGGAGCAGTGCAATCAGAGTACTTAATGCAAGTGCTTCAGATACCAGTGGGACAAATGTAGTGTGCAGATTCAACAACGGAATGTTGGAGGGAACTGTCCTGTTTGTGGGATGTATGTATCATTATGTTTACTAACCTTAGGAAAATCAAAATAATTTTGAGACTCTTAGGGTTCTGATATATNTGTAAACACTCTTCTTTCACAACCTGGCCCAGTTCTTCTTTCATTGATCTCTTGTTCTGAGGTACTTTTTCATGATCTGGAATACCTAGTTTATTGCTACAGGAATATTCATTTCAAGTCTCTATCACTTTAGGTTTACATCTGTTCTGGTTTAGTCCATGACAGAGTGAGGAAGAGCAAGAACTGTAAATGCAAACATTCTTTTACCAATCAGTAAAATGAAGACAATAAATCAGTTAGACTTACAACAACAATAGATGGTCATTCAGGGCAGTAGCTCCTTGGGAGATAATTACAGGAAAGGAAACTGCCAACAATTCCTCTTTCTTGGGCACTCTTCTAAAACACCCTTTTAGTATTTTCTTTAAAGATACTGAAACACTGTGTTTCTTCTCTGTGTAACCATGCCAGGCTCAGAAATATGTTCCAGATAGAGATACCTGTTAAAACAGATGACTGAAAGTATCTTCTTTTTCTTCCTCATAATTGATCAATTTAGAGCTTTGTGTGTTTTCCCCACAGGGATTTTGGGAGCTGTCATCTTCCAATAGCTGGTCATTAGAATCCCTTTCCCCAGTACAAATGCTTGCCTTTGAACTTAGGGTCCTTGGGGTTGAGGAAAGTGACAGGAGAAACTGGACTGATTTTGACAGTGTGTTCCCATCTCCAACCTGTGCATTCTGTCATTGACTTTGTCTATTAGGTTTGCAATAGCAAATGCAAAACGGAATTCAGCCTTTGATGACTTCTCAGTGATATACCATTTTGCATTATTTGTACAGTACTTGCTTTTGTGGGAGAATTATCCAGGTAAATAAGTTAGTGATTAAGAACAAATGCCATGACAATCCTATGTGTTTCTCCTTTGCAGTAGTTTTTAAAGAGATGGAATGACAATTCTGTTTCTTGTCAATGTTTATTCTTGTGCTATCTACTTAGTGGGAAGGGAGAGAACTTGTCATGGTCGTCTTGCTGATCAGAGACATTTAGGGAAGAAAAGGTAGAGGAAACATACCAAGTCTGGGAAAATAGGTGTTCTTTTTTGGCCTGCTGCTCATGATCAGAACTGACTGCAACTGTTGCCTCTTGTGTTAGTGCCCCTTCTCTAGGGCAGCTGTGTGGATATTATTGTGCTACCTTGGCACACGTCTTTCCAGTCTCGTACATCTCAAGTGTACAAGACTTGAAATCAAGTGCTCTGCCTAACCTCACGTTAGCATGATTACCCTCTCTGTTGGAAACACTGCTCACCTTTTCCAGGAAGGCACTCAACACTACTGTACTATGGCAGCAAAGAACAAAATTTAAAAGAAAAAGATTGGCACTTCCAAAGCCATGATGAAGAAGATGAGCCATTCAGGGCTTGGTTTAACTTTCAGATTCAGTGTGGAATTCATGCTAAAGGGACCGTCTCCTTGACATGACTTGTTTGCAGAATTCAAAACAGTGTTGGGGCTGGCATGTTAGAAAATGTGACGCACAGCTGACAGCATTCCTGTGTTGCTCAGTGGCTGCACTGATGCTCAGAATTTCAGAAGAGTCTTGGCAGGATTTCAGTGAAACACTTCCAGGTCAGAGCCTGGAGCTTGTGAACATGTTTGCATGTCATTTACCAGATTACCCACCCATTTAGTATCCTAGAGTCAAGTGTTAGATGGCGCTGATATTAATTATCCATCTGTTTTATTGTGACTTTTTAAAAGCATATTACTTGCATGGTTGGAGTGTAACTATTGCCATGTATCTGTGAAGGCCCAGCAAAACCAAATGGTGATGCTTTCAGGAAGCCAGCAACCCAAATGCCAAACTAGAATGCCAAAGCATCACCTAACTGTCTGGTTTCCTTTCATGCTACAGATGCTCCTGATATTCCTCAAAATCTCAGCTGTGAAACACCCAACTTCCGGATAATAAAATGTACCTGGAAACCAGGCAGGCCCAGTGGTCTATATGCAAAACGAAGAACAAAGTACAGTTTATTTGAAAGGTAAAATTAATCAGCACTAAAGTTCAACTGGAAAACCTCTGTAGCCGCACCATGCCTCTTTAAATGTGATAGTCTTCATTGTTTGGAGCCTATAATACTTTCCAAGAGTTTCTGGTAGTTGTAACTAAACTAAACTTGGAAAATTGTCATCTAGCCCTGCAAAATTCCAGTGGGAATTAAGGATAACTTTTCCCAAAGGTTTATGCTGTTATGAACTCACAAGTAAATAAATGGCTTAGTGTGTGAAGCTGCCAAAATGTAGATAAGTCCAATATGAAGATACAGTGAGATAATAGTAGTCAATCACTAATTTAAATTGGAATAGCACTTGCAAAGGGGATCCCTTGGTTGTGATTAGAAGTCAGTAATGAGTTAACAAAATTCCCATGGTGTGGAGGCTCCAATGTAATTCCAAAGGAGCAGTCAGGGAAAAGAGCCAGGAGAGGCCTGAGTCACACACACTGCTGAGAAATTGAGTTTCATGGTGGCTTTGAAGCAAGTCAGAGGCAGTGAGGATTGAGTTACAGTCACAGATGTCATCCAGGGTGCCAGTGCTAAAAAAGTCATTGGTAGGGTGCAAAGAGCTGGACTAAACAGAGCAGGTATTCAAAGGAAAGGAGCTCCAGTCACTGGCTGCTGATATCCAGCTTATAAACAAGGATGTTGTCCTGTCTTGTTTTGTTCAGCCCAAAGCTGTAAGATTAATGTGGTGCACTTCAAGTAATACTCTAATTCTGGTTCTCAGCCCACACTGAACTATTGAAATAGAGAGTATGTTGTGGAGACAGCTCAGAGCTCAGCTGGAACACAATAAAAATGCCTGAAGGAAGATGTTAATTAAACTTGTGCTACTGAATGAAAGGCTAACACAGGTTGTAATTAAAACAAATATACATACAGATAAACACTCTAGAATTTTACCCCGAAAGATGTACCACTGGTCTTGGCTGTTACCAGACCACCTCTCCTGCTATTGATTAAAAAACAACTGTCAATAGTGAATGTATTCCAGATAACAAGCTTTATTTCAGATTTGACAGGACTTTTAGAAAGACAATGTGCATAGCATCTCAGTAGTTCAGAAAGCAATTAAAAGAATTCTTTAAATGCAAATGAATGCTGATCTGAACAAAGATACTTTAAGTTAGAATCTTAGTTGTAACTTGTGAGGTGGTTTTACAGGACCTACCTGTTTTCCAGGCTTTTGAAAAGCAGGAGAATGGAAATGTTATGCTAGTAGAAGAGGAGAGTGTCACGTGAGGACAGGGCAAGTCATGACTGATGCCAGTTTAACCTGCATTGTGGTGTTAGATATTCCTCTGCAATCAAGTAATTCTGTAAGCCATGTGAACTGAACTCATCATTCCATACCTTGTTTTCCATCTAGACTTCTAACTGTTGCTAGAAATCAACTTATTCAAAAATTAACCTTTTCTTTCTCTTTTTTATTTTGTAGAACATCTGGTAAAAACGTTTCATGTGAAGTCAATGAAATGAACAGAGAGCGTGTCTGTGGCTTTCCAGTAATGCCTGATCAAAAAATCTATGATTTCGTATTAGGTGTCTCCAATCCTATTGGGCAAACCGAGTCATCTCTTTTGGTTGATATAACTCAAAGAGGTAATACCAATGACTTAAAAAGGCAAAAATATATGTTTACTACATGCTAACCATTTGTTTGTTTGCGGTTTGAAGAACTCTGATATGGTATAGTTTTTGTTATTTTGCTTTATTGTCACAAACTTTTTGCTGTATTCAATAATTTGAACTTGAAAATAATTCAGGACGTCCTGAGGCAACAATGTGTACAGGGAGGTGACAGTTCTCAAGAGAAATGCTACCAGATTGCACACACTGCTGTATGATAAATGCTACTTGTGATCTAATAATTACCTAGCTGCTGTTTATCATGGAATCACAGAATGGCTTGGGTTGGAAGAGACCTTGAAGATCATTTAGTTCCAACACACGACACTCACTCCCCACACCCCACCTCCCATCATGGGCAACCCACTAGATCAGTTTGCTAAGGGCCCCATCCAACCTCACCTTGAACACTTCTGGGAATGGGGCATCCACAGCTTCTCTGGGCAAGTTTATGTATTGCTTCATACTCTGTTATACATCAATAATTTCAATTTAGATGTAACTTTATGTACTGTGAATGACCTTGTATTTGAGTCTTTGTTTATAGGCAAAACATCACAGAGTTTTGCAGCATCAGGGTTTGGAGCATAAAAAGTAGCACAAAAATTGGTGATTTTGAGACTCCCACATGCTGTTGGTAACAGCCATGATCATCATCATAGTTTGGAGAAAGAAATCACTTCTTTCATTAAACATTCCATTTAAACAAGGAAAGGCAGATGACCACCTCTCTAACACTGTCTTCCCCGATCTTTTCCTTCTATCGCCACAACCACAGCTGAGATTTTGGGCATTCCTATTGGTTACAGTATTCTGCTGTCCCCAAAAAAACTGAATTTAAATACAAAGATAGTGTATTTTTTTCTTGTCCAGGTCCCAGATCAACTATCCTGAGATTAGAATTCTCAGAGTACTTTTTTGATAAAGTCAGTAAGCGGGAAAATGTTTCTCTGTGTCTCCAACTTTTTATCACATGTGCCAGTACACTCAGTCTGAAGTAAATCTGGTTCCATGTTTGATAACTGAGAAGAGAGTCAGGAATGAGACTGCTCGCAAGGTGCCTTCCCAGCACCAGTTGTCTGAGTTGCTGATTGGACCATTTATCCTTTTGATTCATTTTGATCTTTTAAAATCAGATATTTCTGAACTAAAATGAATGTGATTTTTTTCCTTAGAACTGAAGGTTTTTTCTTTATTTGTTAAGTTCATCCAAAAACCCCAGAAAAGCTGACTGTTTCTGGGAACAACTCTACAAGCGTCCATCTGCGTTGGTTTATAAATGGCAGCTTTGCTGAGATCAGGCTTCTGTGTCAAATTGAAATTAGCAATGGTCACTCTGAGCAAAAACTGGTAAGTGTTGCTTTTAATGGATTATTTTTTGGCACAAATAGTCTTTTTCACTTTACTAATCACATTTCAAATTCTTTTCTCACTAAGAACTTCATTCTGATCATCTTATTAAATGATTAATGTAGTAATAAGTAGAAGTTCATTTTTTAAAATCAGAAAACTTTCTGCTCATCTCTGTTGCTGCCGAGTTCTCTTTTTTTTTTCCTTTTGTTTTAAACAGTTTAGAGAAAAGTCAAATTACACACCGTGTCATTCAGTACTTGGAGACTGCGTATAGTTCTTTATGCTAACCTTTTAGGTAACTGTTCTTGAGCTTAGACCTTTCTGGTGCAAACTTAACATTAACTATTAACACACAGTTGTTCCAGGGTGCACTGCTGCCCTACAGACATCCACAATGGCCGTTTCAGATCTTGTAGTCCACAGCTGAATTTCTCTTAATCTTTTTGCCCTTAGAGAACAGTTCATTTGTTTGCTGTCAGCAGTTCATGTGCATGTGGCCATAATAGGCAGCTGCTGAACCTGCTTGTATGTCAATGTCCCTGGATAGGGAAGGATTTTCCCACTGGACGCATCAGTAGGTAATCCCCAGTGAGAACATCTGCAGCAGGACAAAAGCTGGTATTTCTGGGTGAGGTTCAGGTTTTCAACCGTTCAGGCTTCCAGCTGCTGCCCAGTTTTGGTGCTCTGCGTCACTGACTGGAGCTGCGTATTTACTCTGCTGACTGCCAGAGGAGCTTAGGATAGCAATTTAGACACCAGCATCAGATATTGAGTGTAGGTGGTGGGAATATATCCTCTTCTTCTGTACTGCTTAACTTAGTGTGGTGTGATCTGTGTCCCTGGGGAAGCTTAATGACAACTGCAAGTTCAGTCAGCCAGAGATTTACCCCCAGTTTCTTTGTGCATTCAGATCTCTGACCATTTTGGGTAGGCACATGCTGAATTGTCAGGTCTTGGTGCATAGAGCCTGAATTTGTAATTTAAGCACATTAACCTCAGAGGCTACTTTTTACAGTGTTTGATTTTTAGCAGTATTCTGTTACTGTCTGCATTTAGTTGCTAGTTGAGCACAGTGATTGGGCACAGCCTTGAATAACTTAAGCCACAGAAATTACACAGCTAAGACTGAAGATGGTCATTATGTACATGCCTCTAAAATAATAGGGTAGTAGTTAATGCCTGCTCTGTTAGAGTATTTTAAAATACTTTCAAAGCACTTAATGAGTGTATAAGCCTTAAGCTTTTATGTTTTCTCTGTAATGACATGTGCTAACTAATACCAGACATTAGGTACTGCAGAGGAATTCACAGATATTTTTGGAATATGCAGCTCAAAACCTGGCAAAGGCACTCGTTTGTGAACTCTGCTACCAAAGCAATCATCTGGGGCAGTGGGAGGTAGTCAAGTTTTACACTTCACAGCAGTTTGACTCCCTGCACCTGTATCACAGCCTGAAGCTACAAATATTTTGTAGTGCAGCAAACAGGTTGGTAGAAGCTTTTACAGCTTTGCTATGTTGTCACTGGTTGCTTAATAAGAAAACTCCAGGAGTTCTTCGTAACAAACAAAAGTAGCTGTGAAATTGTTACGCGGTTTTACATGGCATTTTGAGGATGTTTTCAGAAGCTTTTCTATCCGTATGAGAGATTGTTGACTTTTCTAAAATTTTTGAAGTTGTCATTTGGCTTTAGAAATGCACAATTGGTTGCATCTTAAAGTCACTTGGAGTCCAGTTTTTGGCAGCTGTGATGCACATGTGTTATAATTAGATTCAGTAAAAAACATTCCCAGGCTTAGGATTTCTTTAAGTAATCGTGAAACTGAAATGCTCCCTAGACTTGCACCATTTCAAGAATAGGAGAGACTAGTCCTGTCATAAGAGCTGTGAATTGAGATCACCTGGGTTGGACTTGGATAGTATCTTTTGAAAGGAAAATGATGGAAGCAGACTGCATGATAAACATCTCACTCCAACAGACTGTCTTTAGTGTTTTTTGGTGCATGTCTCTTAGGAAAAAGGCCTCTGTCCCCACAGTGTGATGTTCATGTGCTCAGTGGAAGTGCAGGTTCTGAATACCACAGGTGAAATCCTGGCCTGTCTCACGTGAGCAGTTTTGCTGCTTTTGGGAGAGAGAGGGTGACTGGATGGGATTAGATGGGCAGCAACAGCCTGCTACTGTGTGAAGAGCTCATCACCTGTTGATGGTTCATCAGTATTCCCTCTCCTTTTCATGCTTTACATCTCAAAGGTGCTACCTACTGTCATATTTGAATTTCTGTGCTATACGTGACTTTATTTGGGGACCACTGAAAATTTTTCCTTTGTCTAGGTTGACTGCATAGGAAATACTTCTCTCTTTCATTATTTTCTTCATAGGGCCTAACTGCAGCTTTCCCACTGTCAGCATTCTTGGGGAAAAATATCACCTTTTTAGGTGTTGGTTTGCAGCATAATCTAGGAGAAAAAGAATATATATGTATCATGTCAATTTCTGTAAATTTTTAACAGCACAATGTCTCCATGTCTGGTGGGAAACTCTCAGCTTACACAGTTCAGCTGAATGCATTACACCCATATACCAAATACCAGTTCAGGGTGCGCTGTGCGGCTGCTGACCACTTCTGGAGGTGGAGTGACTGGAGCAGGGTAGAGGAGTACACAACATCAGAAGCCTGTAAGTTTATCTGACTCTTTGGTGGTAAAATGTTGAACTTGTGAGGCCATATATTTTAAAATTAGTCATCTAAAACAAACAACTTTTTAATAGATGGTAAAATATCTACTGTGCAACTTGGGAAAATAAACTACCACTCTTATTTTTTTCTTAGCTCCTGCAAGAGGACCAGACATCTGGAGAGAGAGAAGTCCTTCTGGAGAAAGTTTAAAAATCTTCTGGAAGGTAGATAGGACACTTGGACTTTTGAAATATTATGTAATGTAACTGCACGAAAAAATATTTCCTTACACATTTATAAATTAGTGAAGTTTATAGTCAGTAAACCAGACTGCTTTTCTTGGCTTTTTTTTAGAACCTTCCATTGAGACAAATATTTTTCCCCAAATGAAAATATTATTAAAGTTTTATATTTTAAATATTGCATTGAGAAACATTTCACAGGAAGAATTAAATTTTTCATACATCCCAGTTGAAAGTTAAAAACTTAGGGACTGATGTGTTAAACCTCAAGGTCACAGTTGGGTAACTTTTTTGCCTCACATCTTTTCCAATCGCCAGATTAGATCGGGAACATTAAATTCATATTATCTTATGTCTTCTGTATATTGCATTTTGGTTTTAATGCAGTCTTTGTCTGTTCATAGCCCTTATCCGTTTCTGAAGCCAATGGAAAAATAGTGTCTTATGAAGTGTCCTGCTACCTGCCAGGGATACCACTGGAGCATAAAGTAATCACTGAACCCTCAAACAGTACTGAAATAAAACTTGGAAAAAATGACTGTGTAATTAGCGTTGTAGCCAAAAACCATGCAGGCTCCTCTCCTTCTTCAAGGATAACAAGCGTGGAACTTCCAAATGGTGAGTGCCCCCAGCTGAGAGTTAAACACCTTCAAAGCCTGGAGAATACCTGGGCAAGTTTGTTTATTGAGAAATAATGCTTTATTTGTTTGTGTTTAGTTCCCCACCCAAATCTAATGGGGGGGGGGGAAGTCTTCTTCTGTTTCTCACCAATTAACTGTACTCTCTATATAATAGAAGGGTGATAGTGTGTAGTCCTTGCAGCTATTTGCACTTTCTGAAGACCTTCCAAGAACAAAAAGAATGAGGTTTCAAAGCATTGGTGTGGACCTCTGATACTTAGGGAGCTCAGTTTATTTCTGTGTGTTCTTTTTGAGACACGGAGAACTGTTACATGCCAAAAAGAATCAGAATAAAATTTTGGGGTGTTGTGTGGCTTTTTGAGGCAAGAATTGTCGGTTCAATGCCTGTGAGCTCTGCAGGCGAATATTAATTGGGCTGGTTGGTGAAGTGTTGGCATCCTTGTGCTCGGGAGCCAGTGTTTGAAAAGGAGGTAGGGTTTTAGCTTCCCAATTAAAGTACTGCCACTCTTGCTGAGGGCTTTTATAAAGGGAAGTAGCTGAGCCAGATAATTATTTTCTGGTCATAACAATGAGCTTGGGAAGAGGATAATATTGCACATGGTTATTGAGAGCCCATGCTTTCTGGCATGCCAGGAAGAGGGTAATCTCCCGAAGCCCAAACCTCTAGCCCTAGATCTGGATGATGCTCTGCAGGGAGGACAGATTTACACAGCGAGGCCCCTCTCTTCTTGTTTGCCTGGAGCATGCATGCATCTGCTTCTCCTTGTCTACCTAAAGAACAGTTATCACAGTTTCTTGTCTTGCGACTCACGTTCTGATAAGACAGGGTTTTCTTTCATAGGAAGAAATGTGTTTTGGCTGAGATTCACAGTGAGATGGAAAAACAAGTTTGTTTCTATGTGAAGAAAAACCACTGTACATAATGTTTCTTGAGTGTCTCTAAAAGAAAGAATTGCAGAATGGGCAAGGTTGGAAGGGGCCACAGTGGTTCAGCTGGTCCAACCTCCCTGCTCAGGCAGGGCCATCACAGAGCACATGGCACAGGATTGCATCCAGATGGGTCTTGAATATCTCCAGTGAGGGAGACTGCACAGTCTCTCTGGGCAGCCTGTTCCAGTGTGTGGTCACCTATGTAGTAAGGAAGTTCTTCCTCATATTCAGGTGGAACTTCCTGTTCATCAATTTCTGCCCGTTGCTTCTTGTCCTATTGCTTGGCACCGCAGAGAAGAGCCTGGTCGATCCTCTTGGCAACTCCTTTTAGATACTGATAGACATGATGAGATTCCCTCTGTCATCTCTTTTTGAGGCTGAACAGGCCCAACTCCATCAGTCTTTACTCTTAAGAGGGATACTCCAGTCCCTTAATCATCTTCTTTGCCCCACTCTGGACCCAATCCAGGAGCTCCGTGTCTCTCTTGTGCTGAGGACCCCAGAGCTGGACACAGCCCCAACACCAATACCTTAGAGTATGTTCTTAGTTTGCCTGTTGGAGGGCAAAGTGATCGTATGGAACAGCTAATTGAAAGTGCTTTCAGAGCTCTCCCTTACCACCAAAAGAGCAAAATTCTGGGAATCAGAGAGGTCTCTATAATAGGTTTGTGGTGTGGGATAGCTAAAGGCAGCTAGAGCTTTACATTCATTTATAGCTTTCTCTCAGATGTCTGAGGTTCCCTTTGGTGTTACCCAACTTGTACTCATTAAAGATTTGCTCCCAAGTTGGTATAGGAATTATCTGACTCACTGACTGGAGTCATGAAAGATGACTCATTCACTGAACTGGATGACATTTTTGCCCAAACATCTTCTCTGTCTGCTTCCTGTGTACAGTCTGTAAGTGCTTTTAATGTCCATAGGAGATAGTGGCTCTGAAGCTAGAGATCTGCTGAGATTTTCTGAAAACTGAAAACACAAAGGATACTCTGCCTTAATTGATTTGTCACTGCCTCTGAAAAGTACTCTGTAGAGAGTCAGGGCATGTAATCTGGCTGTTCCAGGCTTCCCTACCACAGTAGTACTCTAGTGCTAGTAGTTATTTTCTCCCAGTCTATAAATACATCAAAATGAGCAGTACTGACCATGGTGAATTTCTAGTCATCTAGCTCAGGAAATAAAATTGAGTGTGGTGTATTTAAGCATGTTTCAGAGTATGTGCTCACTGTCAGTAAAAACTCATCTCTGTAAATAGGAAAATTAAAGCAGACTGATTAGAAATATTGTCTTTTCCAGCATCATAGAAGTGTAGTTTCACTGGATGCATAGTAGGTTTTTTTCAGGAAAAGTACAGAAATACTTGTGGAATTGACTTGGTTTTTTAATCATGCAACTTTTTCTTGCCATGAGCAAGCTAGAAAGGGATTGTACACTTAGCAGTATGTTAAAATTGTTTTAGAATAGACAGCTCTTTGACATTCACAGCATGTTAGTGAGAGTAAAGTTTTTGTAGCACTGATTCTTAAAAACTGTCGTTGCCCTCCAGCCTTCCATAGTCTATAGCTTTAATAAAATGAAATAATAGACTCAATAGGGAGCATAAATGAGAACACTGAAAAAGGAAAATTGAAACGCTGAGATTGTTTTTGCAGATCTGTCATGGGGCCACTGCTTTTGTGGTGGCCTTTGGAAACCATCCTGTAGCTCTGCAGGGTGCCATCTGATGGACAGCCAGGGAGGGATGCTGCAGGAACCAGAACTTGTTCCCAGATCTGATCACTTCAAGGGCAGCTAAACCTCTGATAACCAGAAACAAGAAAAATAGAGTAAAGGCAAAGCCTTTGTTTTTTTCCGTTTGGTTGGTTGGGGTTTTTGTGTGTGTGTGTGTGTGTGTGTGTTTGTTTTATGT